>JARHVA010004515.1:0-37500 GCA_037957365.1 Torreya grandis | reverse complement strand
GAGTGGGATTCTTAACATTATGCTCTCCCTTGCTACACCTACCCTCACTAATTTAGTAACATTTTTATTCTATTATACATGTTCTGTTAGACTCATCCAATAAGCTACATAATTGGGTAGAGTTGATCTTTGAATCAAATCAATATGATGCTAAATATCTATCTTTGGTTTTAAATCATCTCATAACACATATGGTACAATATATGTATACTATTTTAACCTTATTTATGCTTCTATTAGTATTTTCACCACTTATGTGTCTTCTTTCTTTATTACTAATGCATAGGAGCAACCTGTCATCTTCATGTCTTTCATAAATTCTTTTATAGTCAACATGATTTTAGCCTACCCTTCCTTTTTAAGAGGTAATATAACTACCTTCATTCCACATTTCCATAAACTATACATGTTATTTACTCCATCATGAACTACTTTTCTATTAGCCCACTATGGCCTTGCCAATAACAAATGACATTCATTCATTGGTATAACATCATACCATATTTCATCCTTGTAAGTTTGACATATTAAAACTTGATCAAACATATTTTATTTACATTAAATTCATTCCCTTTTTTAAACCATGAAATCCGATAAGGAGTGGGATGTCTTTCACACTGTAAACCTAACTTCTCAAACATATCCTTAGATACCATATTTTCAAAACTACCACCATCTATAATTACCTTGCATATCTTACCTCCTAAAGTATACTTTTTTAAAAATATATTTATTCATGGCCATGCATCACCACCTTATTTATTCTAGACATGTTATTTCCTTGGAGCAATCATTATTCTTCTCATCATGATATTTTCTCCAATATCTGCTACTGCAAATTTAGTATTTAACTCTTATATTTTAACTTCAACTAAATTCACTCTTGGGTGATCCTCTTGCCTCCTTTCTTGATCTTAGTAGTTTGGACACTCTAACATTCTATGGCCTTCTTCTCCATATCTTTAACAAACATACTAGTTGAGGTAATTTTGAAACCATCCTTTACCACCACCATAGCTTCATCCTCTCTATAATATTCTTCCTCTTATCTAGTTCTAAAACCCTTGTTTGTTATCTTATTACATTTATAGACCACGAGATAATTATCCTCTAGTGGTATTGAACCTACCTCTATTTGTATTAAATCCACTTGTCCCCTTATTGATGATATTGTCCTCTTCTTGGCCTATTGGACGATCTTCTAAAATTGTATCTATTTTGTTTTTCTTCTACCTTCAAAGCTTCCTCCATGAAAAGTATTATATGCACTCTTAATTCATATTGATTAGAAAAATTTAGACTATTTACATACCTTACAACCACCTTCTCTTATGTCTCATCATGCTACACACATATGGAAAGATTCTTAAACTCATCTCTATACTATTATATATTGTGATTTTTCTGCCTTCAATTTTGAAATCTTTTGTATAGGGTTTGTGCTTAATCTATGCAAGAAGAAATTTCTACCTTAACTTCCTCTCCATATTTTTCTATGAATTGATCTTCTCTTTACCTTTTCTCTATCTTTCTTTTTGATGGTGATCCTACCAAATCATTGCATTATCCTTCATTTTTGTGCATGCAAACTTTACCTTCTTATATTATGTCCTAGTTTTTCACTCAAATAACTTCTCCATATTGTTCATCCAATATATCAACTACTCTGGTTTAATAATTTCATCATAATCTTTAATGTCAAACTTTTTTCCTTCGTTCCTTCCTTCTAAAGCTCTAACCATCCTCTCTTCCATTGATAGCACATGTTCTTGTTGTTCCTCTTACAAAATTTCTTATTCATGATCTGTGTCATCTTCTACATCATCTTCTACTCTCCTTTGTCTTTGATACACAAAATTCTAAGTTAACATTTCTACTTGCCTCTGTAGTTCTTGCATATTATGGTTCATCTGAGTGATTCTTCATCATCTTTTAGCCATCTTTTACACGTCCAAGATTTGAACTTGATCTAATACCAAATAATGAATTAGAATACTATCAAGACAATAAAATTATCAATAGACCAAGATTTTGAACAATAGCCAGGTATTAATTTGTATTGAATAAATTCAAATAATTATAAACCATGCATAAATAAGCCTCAATTTAGAATTGGAGTTGACATGCAAATTTTAGAACTCTAAAAATAAATTTTAAAAATAATAAAACTCAATCTACTATTTTTAGCAATTGTTATTTTTAACAAGTTTTACATGAAACCATGCACATCTCTAAAAAACTAAACTCTTAATTTAACTTATCAAACAAATTTCAACTGAAGTTCAAGTCTAATTACAAAGATTGATAAATTTTAAATTTAGAAAAAACTTGAAAATAATGTTAAATGTTGTATGTTGTATGGGTCTTTAAACAAGTTTATCACAAGAAAACACTCTCAGAATGAAATGTTTTATGTTGTTATCTCAATGAAAGCATGGCATGTGTTGTTTGGATGGCCATGGCAATATGAGAGGAAAGTAGTCAACGATGGAGAAAAGAACACATACACATTTTGGATGGACATTTTGAGGATAGTTTTATTACCTCTTAGGGAGGAAGGGTAGGTAGGAATTATGCTGTCTATGATATAATTTATTAAAGCGCTGAAAATGATAGCATTATAATATGCATTAATTGTAAATGAGGAAGAAGTGGAAAATGTGTAAGTACCAATAGAGGAAAAAATGTTTTGGAGGAACATGTTGATGTTAGAGATGATGAGTTATCAGATGGTTGACCACCAAAGAGATATATTCAACGTAATATTGATTTAATTCTAGCGCCGACTATACCTAATCAGTAAGCTTATAGGATGAGCTGAACATAACATGTAGAGTGGACTAGGCAAATGACTAAATTGGTAATAAATGGTTTAGTAAAGGGGGATATGATCCCATGTACAGTTCATAAATTTATAACATCAAATAATGAAAAAATATATATATAATGCATATAAATAGTAATACAATCAACAAGATCACAATCAAATATAGATTTATTTTATGAACCTAGATGTTATGATGAATTGAATCATAGGAAATATATATTTCAATAAGATTAGTATACAAAGTTGATATTATCAAATTTGAATTCAAAAGTGAGATGAATAGAAGATGGAATTGAAGACCATGCATGGTTTATATGACTATATAATGATGCCAATCATATTGTCCAATACACTCAATACATTAATGAAGATGATAAAAACTTTGCCATAAAGTTATATTGATAAATTGTTAATTTTGTATTTAAATAAAATTTTGACATTTCATAAAAAATAAATAAGAATAATCAAACACTTAAAAAATGTTATTTGAATTGTTGAGGAAAGAAGAGCTCTATGAAAATTTAATTAATACATATTCAAATAATTTTTTATGTTATATTTGAAGTGATGAAGTATGCATTATCTCCCATGTCAAAGTTCATTTCTTTAATATATAATAAACTAAATAAACAATATATAAAAATAGACATGGCCTGAATGGGGATATAAAAAATTATGCATGTCTTTTCCATGCCATGAATAACACTGTAAATAGGAACCATGATAAATGTTATTAAAAATATATATTAAAAGTTTAACTTATATGAAAAAAACATGGTGTCATATAAAACATGGTGGAAGTTGACTTTTTACCAACTTCTCCAATTTAATTAATGTTGAGTTGAAGGGCTTCACGGGCAATTCGATATAATTTTTAAAATTTAAATTTAATATTCGTCAAATATTTATGGAGGTAATTTAATAATGACTAAAAATGCATACAAGTAGATGTCTTTCAACTATCCAAGCATTCACTTATGAAACATTAATGTCCACATTAATATTTTATTTAATTGATAATCATTTAAATAATTTTTAATTTGAAAGCGGTTTTATTTTATTATTCTTAAAGGGAGGGAGTAATCTTTATTCTTTGTTTTAATTAAAAAGGTTTGTTTTTCATTTAAATTTTGAGACTTGCTTATTTTATAAAATTAGAGATAAATATTTTTGAAATAAATTATGTAAGTATTTTATTGTTGAATTTTTATTATAATATGTAATTTATCTTTACAATATTTTTTTAAAAATGTTTATAATTTTTAATGTGAAATTTTTTAATAATATAAATAAAAAATTTAATAATTTTAATGGTGATCAAGTTTTCTTGTTAAAATATTATTTAAAAATTCATATATTTAAGATATAAAATATTATATTATTTAATGATATTTTTAGTAATTTTCATACATTATATATGGGATAAAATTTATCTCTTGTAATTTCAATGAGTTTATAATATCTGAAAATATTTATATTTATTTCGCATGGCTTCTCAACACTGACATTTTTGCATATATAGATTCAAAATAATTTGGTTTCTCAACTCAATAGAAATAATGTGAACTTTGGGATAATCACGCTCGACGCAAAGGTAAAGCTAGATGTTATATATGTTAATGTTGGATATCAAAAAAGTCATTCTACCATCTAATCATAGTAACCATGCTATATTTATTACTAATATCAATATCATAGACATGCCCAAGAAGGTGTAGCTCTTTTTGAATTTTTTTTGATATGTGTAAGTTTGAATCCTAACTCACTGCTACTCACAACCGTATAATCCTCCTCAGTTAATTTTCATACCTCAAACTCTTCACCATTGTAAAATATCATAGCAAGCATATTGCCTCGCTTCATAGTATTTGTGAAGTTTTACAATAGTATGATGCATTTCCCTATATTACACCACTCATGTTGTGCACTTACTTCACAATTCTCATAGCTTCTACAGTCCATCATAAGTGACATACAATACTCTTATTTACTACATTCTTACATATCTCATAACATAAGATGCACAAAACCTCATATCCTTGTCGAACATTAAAAAACTTATTCATTGATTCATCGCATACCAAATGTTACATCCAATCTATACAATATATTTACATATTAACATCTACCTTATAACACTTTGTTACCATGCATCCCACTAAGTAGAACACTCCACATATGTTCTATGTTAGAGTAACTCCTCACCATACCATGCATTCATCTCAATCATCACTTAACAAAAAAAAATACATATATATTTATAACCATCTTCCTAAAACATATATGCATACATAAATATGAAAGATCCCTCAATGATCATATCTAAGAGTTTTTAAAAATTTCCCTAACATTCAAACACATTTTTAATCTTATATTCTTTCATAATAATATAGATACTAAAAAGTCAACAGTTTCTTCCTAATCTCACAAACTTACAATCTTAGATTAAATATCGAATCATAGTATGCACCTATATTTTTCCCTATCCGACACATGCAATAAAATATGCATTTATGCATTCACATCTTCTATTTATCTTGAAATGTTTAGATAGATTAATCTAATTAATATCTCCAAAAATGAAAAGTTCGCGTAAGAATTTCAAAAAAGTTGCAAGTAGAACAGGTGGCGTTTTCGCACACAAAGAGGCCAGGCATCTCAGTCGCAAACTGCACTTTTGCTTCGTCTGCATCCCAAGCAGTCGAGCAAATAATTTTTATGACCACTGTAGCAAACTATTTACAACCAAACAAGCATTTTCTGCCTCCAGATTTATGCTGGAATTTGCAAGCTCTCGGTCAGAAAAGATGAATTATAAATATATGGGTTTTAAACCCATGTTGGTGTTTGAAAATGATAACCCGACGATCGACGATTCTCAAATCAGACATTTAAACTTGGAATAATTCCACACAATGATTAATGCAGAACCACACTCTATTGTTGTTCGCCTCTATGAAATTGACTTGCCTAAAGAGTCAGATGAGATTATAAAGAGTGGCTCTGGAGAGGCTACAGTTCATCCTCTGTTCTACGTTTTTTTTCCAGTCGTTATGGATGTATTCACCCAAGTAGGAGGAGGTATGGCTCACATGTATTTAGTTTGGCCAAGTTTCAAATTGAAGGAGGTCTGAACAAAGAAAAGTATTTATAGTTTTGTGAAATTATAAATGTATTTGAGGTTGTACAAATAGTTAGAGTAATAAACTAGGGAGTTTTGACACGAGAGGATGAGGAAATTAGATAGTAGAGTGAATATCCAGCATGAGAAGCTCCTAAAGGTATCAGTAGAAAAGGTTTGACAATTAAGGTTGATTAGTAATAGAGTAAAGAATTAAATTAGTTAGGAATAGTTTAGCTTAAATACATTTCAATGGAATAAAATTGTGTATATTTAATTAAATATAGTTTTTTAATTAAATATTTTAGGGTAAGACATTTTTTTTAATTCGGATGAGTTTTAACATCGGTATCAGGAAGTAGAATTTATTTTAAATTGATAATTTTTAGTAAGAGAAAAACTATATAAAAACAACATAAAAGAGAAAAGGAAAGAGACAAGTGAAGAATCAAAGCAATAAGTGGAAAGTTGAAAAGTCTATATAGGCAAGTGTATGAAGAAGGAAAAATCAAATCATTGTTCTAATAAGATTTAACTTTATGGTTTCATTTGCTTCCTAATTTATTATTGTTGTAATTTATTGTTGTGTATATTTTATTCTATTATTATTCTCCCTATTAAACTATAGTTTCAACAAGTGCCCAATTGTCTAAGGATTATCTATCACTTTTTTCTATTGGAGTAGTATATTTTATTTAGTTATTTACATTTTATCTTGTTTTAAGTTGTTTAGATTTCTCATTGTTGTTTAGTATCTAGAATATTTGTTGATGTAAGCTGATTTATAATTGGCATGTTAAGTGGGTTGTGAACCTCTACCAACCAATTTATTATTGTAAACATCTTTTATATTGGTAATTTTTTAATTAATAGTAATGATATGTTCCAATAGTAAATATAATAGTATGAGTGGTCGATAATGAACCTCCACATTTATATCAACTATTAATTTTTTTCTATATATAAAGTATTCTCATATTAAATATTACAAACTATTTCTCATGTCTCTCACTTATAATAGTTGTAATTTTGAAAACTTTAATTTAATAAAGATTACACAACTTGATTAGTTTCCACCTTTGTATTTAGAGTTGTTTGTGTTTGAGTTTTCAAATAAAATTGCAATAAAAGATTGATTTAAAAGTTTTAATTTGAAAATACAAATTTAATATTGTATAACTTGTTTCAATTTGAATTATATTAGTTATTTATTTTTTAAAGTTCTTATAAAAGTAATATCTAGTTGTGCTAAATAATATAGCCACACTATATGGTTAATTTTACCAACACTAGTAATATTTATCTGTAAATTGTAAATAAGCCACATTAAAGACCTTAATCAAACAGTTTAAAAAAATTATTTATTTGTAATTTGTAAACGAAGTATATTAGATGTCTTAACCACAATGTATGGTTAAGTTTCCATTTTTAGTAATATTTATTTGTAACATTTAAATATTAATACAATTTTACTAATATCAATCCAAAAGCTAAAGACTGGAGGTTTTGTAGGTGGAGGCTCAACTTTCCTACTGTACACTTTTTAAACCTTTAAAAACACATCAATGAAAATACATCCACTTTTTTACAAAACAAAACTATATTAAAAAAAATTTTAAAAATGTATTTTTTTTACACAATCACCATCAAAATACAAAGAAGTTTTATTTTAAAATTCCAGTACCAAAATGATCATTGATATAGCCATTATGATAATATGATTAAATTGTAATTTTATGATTATTATTGATTTAAAAAACATGGCAACCTAAAATTACTGTGAGACGATACATGTAAATCTAAGTTCGATGGTACAAGTGCCTATAATTTATCATTCTATTTACATGAAAAAACATAATTGTCTTTAAATGTTTCTGCGTTGTGTGAAAGTTTTCAGTGTATTGCTCCAGCAAGTTAACTGCTTCGTCATCTACCAAAAAATATGAAAATAAAATAGTGATTGTCTAACTGAAATCCAATTTCTATATTGATCGAAGTGATTATAATTTCAGCAATGGAGGATCTCAGATGATTTGTTTTGGGAGTTTGATTAAAGTAATATTTATATGAATAAATTACTAATAATGTGTTATTCAAGGGATGTGGTAGTGTTTCAATGCAATAAGGGGCTACGTGTGGATATTACAGTTGTTCATGGGGTTCGAACTGTGGCCGGTGAACGAATAATCTAGGGTGGAGGTTTGTCTATGGTTGCAAGAATCGTGTCCATGTAAGAATGGTTGCAAAATGTTTAGAGCATAATTTGACACAAGGGGAGACATTTATAAAATAAAATCAAAATTTAATGCGTTTAGAGGTGATAGATTACTATGATTCTGTCTATTTTAATCTCGTTTTTATTTTCATTAAATGATTCATATTTAATGTTACATTAAAATTATATGGTTATGCTTGAATAAAATTTAAATAATATTCTTATATTTATATGTTAAAATCCATTTTAAATTTTATAAATATTAAAATAATATATATTTTAATTTTTTTATTGATTGAATAAAAAATTAAATAATTAAAAAGTGGTTCATATAATTTTATTTTGATAAGGATTGATATATTGTTAAATATTTTATCATAAAATGTTGATATGTCCATATTTTTATGTAGGTATCATATATCCACACCAACTTATTGAATTTTGGATTTTAATATGACAAATGTTTTCATTGGTGACATTTGAATAAGTGTCTTTAACCTTCTCTATATATTTTATCTAAGTGACGGCATTCATATTTAATATATTGTGATATTATGAGTCTTATCTCAAATGATTAATTAGTACTTTTGCAACAATCACATATGATCCAAATGATTTCGATTTATTAGCTTTGATTTGAGTTTTTTTCCCCTTTTTTCTCGATTAAATACATATCTTGTTCACAACTCTTTAATCTTATATAGATTTAAATTTATTTATATTTAACTTAAGAAAATATAATTTAAAAAATAAGAAAAATGGATTTATTAGACACAATACAAAAAGATAGACTTATTTTTAAATAAATTGTACTAAATTGTTTCAAAGAAGATCAGTGCCACTACAATTTTATCATCTTGATTCGAGGAAGATCAGTGCCTATTTTGAATTATCTCTTAAGTTTCAGCTTGAGTGCTTACTTGCTTTCAAAGCTGAAAGGATTGAGATCATCCTTCAAAGGTGACTTGCCAAAACAACTTGTCTCACCCCTATTTTTGCATCAAAGATGAAGGAGATAAATTTGGAGGTTTGTTGAAGGGCAAAGTTCAGCTGCTAAGGAGTGTTTAGATTGCCAAGGTTCTGGGAATTTTAAACTTTTTGTTGATCTTCCCATAATTGAGGACTATCATATCTCTCTTAGTAATTCTAAAACATCTAGTCCAATTTATTATTCATCTCTTTCTCAACCTACTGAATCCCCTCCTAAGCTTGATCCCCCAAGTCTACCTCGTTTACCCCCTCACAACCCTTTGCTATTTGATTGTGAACCCACCATTGAACAAATCATGAGGCATAGGGATCAAGATGAGAATGAGTGTTCTACATTTTGCATTCCTAGAATTAGACCTATTAATTTTGATGAAATGGAAGGTTATCCTAATGAAGTCCTGAATGAAGTAAGGAACCACCTTCCCAAATTTCAATGGAACAATGCATTGAGTGGTGATCAACACTTGAGGGCTTTTCACAATATAATTGAAGATTATGAGGTTGAACATGATGATGTGTGCATTAATTTATTTGTGCATATGCTGGAAAAAGACACTTGTGAGTGGTTCAATCCCCTTCTCTGAGGATGTATTGATTCATGGGGAGAAATAAAGAATATTTTCAAGATTCAGTATGATGATAGGATTGATCCAATATTTATTTTGGATGAGTTTGAAAACACTAAGAAGAACCCCAATGGGTGTGTGCAGGACTTCAATACAAGGTTCATAAGGCCACAATTCAACTGCCTGAAAACATTCAGCATAGTGATACAACGTGCATGATTAAATTTTGTGATGCCTTAAACAATAAGGCTTCATACTAATTGAGGGACAAGGCTCCCATAAACATGTGGTTGGCATTCAACATGACTATCCAAATTGAAAAAAACATAAAGGCTATGGAAAAGCCCATGGAAATTTTGGCCTCCATTTTCAAAGAGATGTCCGACAAGCTATCTAGAGCTGAGAAGGGGATCACTCATGGGTCTACAAGTCAAGAGAGAGATCTGAATCCAAATCAAGCATAAGAAAGCCCTGCTTTCCACATTCGAGATAATGATAGAGGGTAGAGGCCTGCATGTGATGAAATAATGGATAGAAATCAGAATATAGGGGTTAGAAAAGAAGTGCCTAAATAGTTAAATGTCAAAATGAATGTAATAGGTTGTGACATTGATATTGATTGGTGTGACAAGTGCATCCTCCCACATCCGCTATGTGATACTACTAAACCAATTGATAAAGATTCAAATGATCCTAAGTTTACATCATCTAATGGTGAGATTTTGATGTTCAATTGTTGAGACTCCTGAGAAAAAAATGTTTGCCTCCACGGAATTACTAAGTGCTACCATTGTTGACTAATTTTGGAGTGAGGTTAAGAAGGTAAGTGTCTCAACTTGTGAATTTGCTTGTGAAGTTAACATGGCACAAACTTATGAATTGCCCATCATGATTTCAAGTTTTTAAGATCAATGATGATTAATAAATATGATGGAAGAACTCTGTCAGTTGAAGATGGGTAGCTACTAATTAATGCAACAGTTACCCAAGAGAAAGAATATAACTTGAGAAGCAAGTAACAAGGTGTTGTTCCTCAAGACACTACCCCTAGAAATCTAGGGGTAGGGGATGTAAGTAAGGAAGATAACAAAGCTACAACAGTCCCAAATTCATCCAAACTAGCACATGTTTCCCAAGTTTCTAAACCAAGAGGTGTTCCATCTAATAATAGAATGCCCTTGCTATCTAGTATCCCTAAGGTTGTGAATGATATAAATAATCCACCTCTGCAAACTATTGTAAAAATGCCAATTTATCCCAACCTATTCCACTTCAGACTTTAAGTGATTGTATTCTAGCTGAAGGTGTTAACACCCTTCCACCTAATACTCCTCTTCCTCAGTATATCATATGTGATATGGCCCATGTGTTGAGCCAACTGAAAATGACCAAGCCACTTGTTAAGTTATTATGAATACTAGAACATAGGAAGAGGGCATTCAAGTATTTGGAATTTGTTGAGAAGCTAGCTACAAATGAAATTGATTTAACCCAAACACCCACAGAAAGGGATGAAGAATTGGAAGAGGCTGTGAAACACACTCTGGAAGTCTATTTAGGGATTGTAATGGTAGAATGTTAGCTAAAAGTGCATCCATTTTATACAACCCTGTTAATCAATGGTCTAATTATTCACAATTGCATGTTTGATTGTGGAGCCTCTTGCAATGTGATGCCCCTAGGTGTCCTAAATGAGCTTGGAATAAAGAATACACCAGCCTTTAGCATGTGTTATGCCATGGATTCATGGGAGGTGCCTATTGTTGGATAAGTTGAAGGGTTGGTAGTGCAGTTGGCAGTGTATCCAGGTAAGCATTTGAATATGGATGTGGTAGTTGTGGACTGCCAACCTAAATGGGGGATGTTGTTTTCATGTAAATGGGTTACTAGCATTGGTGGAAGTGTAGAAATGGACTTGTCTTATGTCACCCTTTTGTTTGGGGGTAAGATGGTAAAAATTCATAGAGAGTCAAAGATGCTGCATGTAATTAAAGATTTGAAATGTGCTCTTAATGAAGTGTTGTACACAGATGTGGAATTAGGTAACTTCATTGGGAATGTGGATGTTGTTGAGTATCCAACTATTCTTGATGTTAGGATTGATAGTAAAGGTGTTTTTTGGATAATGTCATTTAATGGAGCTGGGGTTATCTTCTATGCCCCTAAGGGTGAATATTTTAAGTTCTCTTTCAAGCAGTACTTCGAATGCATGAATGGCATTGCTGAGAATGAGGCACTCTTACTTGGTACTCACTTGATTGCAATTGAGAAACAAGTTTATTTACAACTGCTTAAAAGGTACCAAGATCTTTTGGCTTGCTCTTATCCAAATTTGAGATCATATAGGAAGGATTTGTTTTGAAATGTCATCTCCTTTTAGCCTAGCAACATGACCTTAAGGTAAGTGTAGAGATTGATCTACTTCATCTTTGCCACCAAACTACTAGAAAAGTTGGAGAAATTACGAGATGTCAAAATACCAAAGCCATCAGTTAATGGAAAACATATGAAACATTTCCTCAACTGAGTCCATGACTATGTATAGTATTGTATAGTGTATAGTCTTACTACTTTATTTATGTTGCCCCTCTACTTTGGGCCTTATTTATATAATTCTTTTCGTCATTTTTGTCGTGTGTTCACTTTCAAATATTTCTTGTCATTTTTTGTCGATTTACCTTACTTTGTTGAGTTTCTATGGGTGTTTTCCAATAAGTTGTTTGAGTTTCAACTCCATGACCCAATGGATTGGTCCCTGATCTTTTATTCTAGGGTTCTTTGTACAGCCGTAAGGGGTATACATCCCTGAGTGAGAGCCAATGTTGGTGCTCAGATTTGTACCGAGATTATATGTTATCTTCTAAGGATATAATGCATGAAAATGTTGAAGCTCACTTAGAAGGTAGCAGTGGTTGAACAAAGCAAGTATCTGACATGGATGGATATAAGCGCATGTTAAAGAACTTCAAAAAAACTCTCAGCCACACCAAAGCTAAACCTGCACTCATGGAAGAAATAAAGCAAAGTGGAATTTAGTTTTAAAAAAGACACGTGGCTATAGGGAGAAGTGTGTTATAGCTGGAAGGGAATTAATCCATTGGCTGTAAGTTGACCGTGGAAAATTGCATGTGACGGTGTAGAGCTCTGTCGGAGATATAAGGGTAAAAAAGCAATTGTGTTTTTTGGGGGTAGAAGTATGTTGGAGAATATTGACAGAAAAACACCACCCCAAATGCAATTTTCTAAACTGTAATTTGCTTTTGGATATTCAAATTCTGTGAAGAGAAGAGGACGGTGGAACTTCAACCATTGACTATAAGTTTGACTTGCTCAAAATTTGCAATTTGTCTCTCCATCTCCGGATTCCATAGAGAACATGGCATAACAATGGATGGTCAAAAATGGGAAGTGGGAATCAATTTAGCAAATTTGACAAATTGTGAATTGCTAGCAGGTCTTTGGATCTCGTAGCCTTGTGATGCATCCATGATAAGAAAAGGACATGTTTAAAACTCTCGCCCATAGCAGAAGCCACGACAAAAAGGATCTGCCACATATTATATCTTGTACAACAACAATGTGAAAGAAGATCGACACCCAAATGGATTCAAGGGACTTGTGAAATTTATGACAGAGCTGGTTATCTGTTTTCCCCCATCATTTTAATATTGTATTTGTTCATTGGTTTGAATCGGCTGAATAAATTAGGTTTAATGTCACAATATGAAAGCCACTGCGAACTAATGAATTGAAGACAACTTACTAGGTTTTTCAACTCTTTCCATGTGCTGCTTGGCATTCATGGCAAAACATTGACTCATTTTTTATTCATGAGTACTGGATTTGTGTTCATTCAAGTCATTCCTCTTGGAACAGTATTTGGATTGAGCAATATCTTCTTCATTATAAAAGAGATTAGACCAACTGATTTGGTATTATGGAACATATATGATTTCTGGTTATGCTATGCATGGGCAGAGTGAATGTGCTCTTACACTCTTCAATGAAATAGAAAATGAAAGCATGAAACTGGGTCAAACCTCTTTCATTGGTGTTCTATCCGCATGCAGCCATGTTGGACTTGTTCAAAAAGGCTGGCAAAATTTTATTCCATGATTCATGATTATCATATAACATTGAGCCTACGATGGAGCACTATAGCTGCGTGGCTGATATTCCTACCCATGGTGGGCGTCTTGTGGAGGCACGTGATTTTATCATTAAAAATGCAAATAAAACCTGATGCGAATGTGTGGGGATGTCTGCTTGGTGCTGGTGGGATATATAACAACATTGAGCTTGGAGAATATGTGGCAAATCAAATTTTTAGTTAGACCCTAATAATGTTGCCCCTTATGTTCTGTTGTCAAATAGCTATGCTGCAGTTGGCAAATGGGATGGAGTTAAAATAATGATAGTTCACACCCACAAACACATGATATTTATAACAAATTGGAGATATTGAAACACGGTGTTTGGTGAAGCTTCTAATTTGTAAAGTAATTAGGGGTGATATGTGAGAATTAGAGTACTTGACTGATGAAATGAGGCGTGAGTCTATATCTACACATACACTTCCCACAGATGTACCATTAGTATCATTTCACATAGAAGTCACAATAGTTCCTGGAGTCCTGGCTGCCATGTCCCATATTGCACATGCAGAACTTCCATGATTGCTTCTACCAGGTTCAAGTGAAAACTTTGAGGAAGATACTAGTCAAAGAAAGAAGGTTCTAGTTGTTGTTCCCATTGCATTAGTTATGGCTATATGTGCATTTCATCTTCAACTCATAAATAGAGAAATAAGTTGCACCCACAATCATGGGGTTAGCATTGTACAAGTGAATTATGGCTTTGATGCAAGGAAACCATTTCAATCTTGTGAGTCAAGGAGGGGCAATGCAAGTTTCCATTGGTGAATGCTTTGAGATTCATATGCATGGTGAGTCAACTCAAGAAGAACTTTAGGGAGAACTGGATGAAAATTGCAATTTTACACTTATACAAATTGCAAATTGCATCTGGATCTCCCAAACGCCCTACTCAATGTTGGTCAATAGGATGTCTTAGTGTAAAAGGGAACTTCCACAGCTAATTAAAAATTGCAGTTGGAGTTTCGAATTCTCTAAAAGAAACTTTTGAGGAAAATGGGAACCCCAATTGCAATTTAAAATTTTGCAAAATTGTAAATTACAATTAGCTTCTAGATTCCTTAAAAGGAAGCTTTTCAAGTAAACAGGTACTTCAAATGTAATTTGTAATTTTAAAAATTTATAAATTACATATTACAGTTGGATTTCCCATTTCCCGAAGGGAACTTTGTAGGGGAACTACAATTACGAATTGTAATTCTACAATTGGCAATTTTGCAATTTGTGATTCTATAATTTATAAATTTCAAAACTACAAACTACAAATTGCAGCTAGAGTTCCCATTTCCCTAAGGGAACTTTCCAGGGAAACTACCCCTGTGATTGCAATTTTGTAATTTACAATTCTAAAATTTGTAGGGAACTTGCCAAGGGAACTACAAATGTGAATTGTAATCTTGTAATTTGTAATTCTATGATTTACAAATTGTAAAACTGCTGCTGAGTTTTGGATTTACCCAATATAAAAGAATTGCAAAATTGTAAATGGGACACGAATTTTCCAAAACAAGGAAAATTATAAATTTACAAAAATGACCAAGATTTTTCTAAAAGGTCAAAAAGTTAAAAGTAATGCATTTATGCATTGAAAAAATATGGAGGCAACCCTAAAAATCAAAATTGAAAAAAAAAATGTGAAAGAAAGAAAAATGTGAAAAGGCAACTTGGAGCCAAAAAGTAGCAAGGTAAAATAACTTAAGTTTTGCATTTTCATTTGCTTTGCTTGTTCAAACACCTCCATGAGAAAAATATTTGGAGGTCTACATGTTCAAGGTGGGTCATTGCAAATAAGATTTCTCAAGTAGCCAATTGTCTAATGTGCTCAATGCCATCATTAGAAGAGAAGGTTTGTTCTTTAGCATGCATATGAGGATGACCAACTGTCAATAAGATTCTAGATTTGAAAATGAGTGGTCAAAGGCATCTTCAAGCAGTTGCACAAGAAGATAAAGGTTTGTTTGGCCTCCACCATGAATATTCTCTTTCCATCTCAAAAACACATTTCCAGCCAAGGATACCAAAGGGTTGCTGCAAATCTTTATCATTAATTGTAGAGGCAGTTGGAATAATCATTTTTCTTGCAAAAAAATGAAAATTCTAGGAATGTTGAGGAATATTTTCCAGCCATGATCATCTTTGTGGGACTTTGGGGGTATGTTTACAATTTTTCAATATTGCAAATTGTAACCCACATTCCTAGTTTTAAAAAGGGCAAAAAATGTATAAATAGAGGGCTCATCCTCTATTCTATGGTTGTTGGTCTTTCCCTTTTCTAAGTGTAGGATCTTTAAGATTTTAGGATCCATTGATGTGTGTATTTTGTCTCTCTTGCTAAGGTGGTTGCAGCTATACATCCATTAACAAGCTCTGATAGCATGTTTATATGTCTCCCTTGTCCAACATGGAACAAACTCACCATGTTTGTCCCCATGACATCATTTTGAAACACTAATGTTTATAATATTTTATTTAAATATAATGAATAATACTTGTGTTTCTTACTCTTTTCTATTAATAAAATGCAATGAGATATGTTACATGCTATGCTAATTGGATATCTAGTTTTGTGCTTATTTATGGTTGTCATCTTGGGTATAGATCTAGGTTATAAACCTCTTTTTGCATAGAGATTTGGAATTTTTTTTTGAATACCTCGTAAGGGCAACATGGGTTCATGAAGTTAATAAGAAAAATTATTTGAGATTCTAAGTGTAGTGTATGCTCTAGGGTTTCAGGAATCATTTGGGTGTTTGCATTGTATTGGCACCAATGGATGCAAATCACTCCTAGTAGTTCCCATAGCTTGCATATGAGTTTTTCTACATATTTTTAATAAGTGATGTCATGAATGTTGAAATAATCCATGTTTTTTTAATAACCACTAGGACACCACTCTTCATATTTACCTAATAGTCTTATCCTGTCCTACCCAGCAAATAATACCCCTTATTACACATGTTAAGTGGTATTTGCCTACAAATGCATAAATATTGCATGCTTAAAATGTTTCCCCATTTTGTTCTTTAAAGACCAACATTGTAGTCATCCATTCAACCCCTTGTTGAAAATTTATTTTGAAATTAAATTTGCAAGCATATACCCATATGTGTTTAGTAGCTTGTATGTGACCTAATGTATTTATTCACCCTGTGTGATAACCCTTCCTAGGTGGAGTGAACAAGTTTGGTTGTGCACTGACCATATTTGTGTTCCCTTGTGCCAATAATCCCCATGGAGATTGAATTTTAAAATCACTCAATGTGAGCAAGCTACCTGATGCAGGAGCATCATTGTGCGTTAGTTTTCTACTATTTATTTATTTTTAAAGTTTTTAGATTTGTCTATATTCAAATAAAACAAAACCAATATCTTACCTCTGCAGATTTTTAAATCTGTTGGGTGAGATAGCTGGCGAGCTGATTCTTCTTATATTAGGAAACTATTTTGTTCATTCTGGGAGGTTGTTATGTAACGCCTAGGATAGACTTAAGTATCTAAGTTTAGAAATACAGTTTGGATAGGAGAATTTTTGGGAAAAATAGGGGGATATATATTGTGTATGTTGAAACTCAAAGAAAAGGGGGCACAGTGGTAGGAGAGAGACTGACAGCGTAGGACCAACACTAGGTGTATATTTGTTTTTTTTGGTATATTAATAAATGTGAGTTCCTTTGAGTAGAATTATTTTGTTTTCTGAGACCAATATATGAAGGGGCATTGCTATTGCACCTGGGCGTAGTTTCCTATTGGTCGCATGACTGCTGGGTCATTTTAAATGCATTGATTTTAATTCTGGTTGTTTGATATTCATATAATTCTGAACGCTTCAATGCTGGCTGGGCCGCCTCAATGTATTATTTGAAATTCTGGCCATTTCAAAGCATATGTTATGCTGGATGCTTCAATGTATTGAATGTTGTTTCTAGAATGAATTAAATGTTGGATTACTCATTGTATATTCAGATTAGTCACCCTCTTACACAGATTACACAGAAAAGAGCAATTTCACACTTCCGTTGAGAATATAGTATGCAGAACACTATCTAGATGATTCTAGGTGACATTTTGTGGTTTGAGAAAATATGTTGTTAACCACATATAGTCAGCCCTGATTATATTTTTGTATTTTTGTCAAAATATGCATTTTAGTCCTGTCTTTATGTGCATCATTTTGAGAATCTACGGACTTTGTAGTCCAAGAGTTCAAAACTACAGACTCTACAGGTGCAAATCTACAGACTCTGTAGGTGTCAAAACTATAGACTCTGCAGACACAAATCTATAGACTCTGTAGGTGTCAAAACTATGGACTCTATAGGTGTAAATCTACGGACTGCGTAGGAAAGAAGGAAAAACTACAGACTCTACAAGTTTCACAATTTGAGTCCCTGGTTGTAGATCAGAGCTGTGCATCATTTGGTATCAGAGCACAAGGGATTGTGCATAATCTAAAGATCCAAGTTAAAGAGAAGAAGAACGTGATTTGTGAAGAAGAAGCAAGATGGCCATGAGGATTAGGAACAGAGGTAGAGCTAGAGGAAGGAGACCTGGAGGATAGGTTTCACTAGCAGATGAGATTAAGAACCTGATAGCTAGGCTACAAGACCTAGAGATGGCTCAAAGAAGAGGCACTGACATGGGGGAAGTCAGTGATAGAGAAGAGAAGCCACCAGAAGATGAATTGGTGGTGGAAGAAGAAACAACTGAAGATAGGTTGATTAGAGCCATTATGAAGGTGAACACAAAGCCAAAAATGGAGGTTCCAATGTATGAAGGTAATTTGAATGTGGAAGAATTAATTGATTGGATTAATGCATTAGACAAATACTTTGAGTATGAAGGAATTGAAGAAGATGATAAGAAAGTCAAGTATGCCATGACAAGGCTAAAGAAACATGCATCCCTGTGGTGGGATGGAGTGCAAGAAGAAAGAAGGAGGAAAGGGAAGCCAAAGATTAGAAGCTAGGACAGAATGGTAGCAAAAATGAAAGGTAAGTTTATGCCTAAAGATTATCAAGCAAATCTTTTTAAGAAATTACAAAATTTGAAGTAAAAAGAGATGTCTGTAAAAGAGTACACTGAAGAGTTTTATAGATTGACTATAAGATCAGGTCATATTGAAGATGACACAGAGAAGGTAGCTAGATACACCAATGGTTTGAAATTTTCCATTCAAGATGAAATTAGTCTTCTCATTCCTAAGACAGTTGAAGAAGCATATCAATTTGCCTTGAAAGCTGAGGAGAAGATTGCAAGAAAACAAACATCTTTCTCAAGAGGAAGGGGCAGATCCATCAAAGGTAGAGGATTTCAAAGAGGTAGAAGACAGCTGCAAACATCTCAAGAAGAGGCCAAGAGCTCAAAAAGTTCAAGAGGTAGCTACACACCAAGAGGAAGAAGGTCATACCAAGGATATCAAAGAGGAAGAGGAAGATTCATGGGCAAATGCTTTAAGTGCAACAAGTATGCAGGACACAGGGCATATGAGTGTCCAGAGAACCCTTCTATCAGCCACGAGAGGGGTGTACATGTGACTCAAGGTGAAGAAAAAAATGAAGAAGTTGCAGCAGCTTATGAAGATACCCCAGAAGAAGGTGAGTCTCTTTTAATGAAAAGAATATTGTTAAAGCCAAATAAAGAAGTTGTAGAACCACCTCAAAGGAAAAATTTATTAGAACCACATGTAAAAGTAAATGGAAATGGTGCAAGGTCATCATAGACAGCGGGAGTACTGACAATCTTGTGTCAACTGAGATGGTGGAGAAACTAGGCCTGAAGAAGGAGGTACATCCTACACCTTATCAAGTTTCTTGGCTACAAAAAGGACACAAACTCTTGGTAAGTGAACAATGCAAAGTAGATATTCAGATAGTAACATATAAGGATCAGATTTTATGTGATGTCATGCCCATGGATGTATGTCATATCTTGCTTGGAAGGCCTTGGCAGTTTGACAGGAAGGCCATGCATGATGGAAGGCAGAATACATATATGTTTGAAAAGGATGGGATCAAGCATACACTCACACCATTGAAAGAAGAGGCTGTTGTTGTTGTTGGATAGAATACTAAAGTATTGATAGTGAGTGGTAAAGAGTTCCTACATCAAATGAAGAAAGAAGAGGTAAACTTTGTTGTAATTGGTAAGCCAAGGAGTGTAGTCACTAGTACTAAGTTGATTGATTTGCCTTTAGAGATTCAAGATATGTTGAATGAGTACATTGACATTGTGGTAGATGATTTACCTATTGAGTTACCACCATTGAGAAGTATTAGCCATCACATAGACTTGATTCCAGGAGCAAATCTTCCAAACAAGGCTGCCTACAGGTTGATGCCAAAAGAAAATGAAGAGATCAAACACCAAGTTCAAGAATTATTAGACAAAGAATTGGTAAGAAAGAGTTTAATTCCTTGTGCTATCCCCACAGTGTTGAGTCCTAAGAAGGATGGGAGTTGGAGGATGTGTACAGACTCCAGAGCAATCAACAAGATTACTATCAGGTATAGATTTCCATTGCCTAGAATTGATGATTTAATTGATTGTTTAAGTGGAGCTACATATTTCTCTAAGATAGAATTGAAAATTGGTTACCATCAGATTAGGATAAGAGAATGGGATGAATGGAAAATAGCCTTCAAGACCAATGATGGACTCTATGAGTGGTTAGTTATGCCATTTGGACTAACCAATGCACCAAGCACCTTCATGAGGTTGATGAATGAAATGATGAAGGAGTTCACTGGCAAGTTTGTGATAGTGTATTTGGATGATATTTTGGTGTTTAGTCAAACTAAGTAAGATCATTTGAAACATTTGAGGATGGTATTGAGCAAACTACATGAGGAGAAATTGCTAATCAATGTCAAAAAGTGTAGTTTTTTGAAAACAGAGTTGATATATTCGGGGTTTGTGATTTCAAAAGAAGGATTGAAGATGGATAAGGGAAAGATTAAGGCTATACTTGAGTGGCCTACACCCAGGATCACATATTAGGTAAGAAGCTTTCATGATTTGGCTAGCTTCTATAGGAAATTCATAAGAAATTTTAGTGGAATTGTTGCTCCAATGATAGAGACAATCAAAGGTGATAAAAGAAGTTTTTGTTGGACTAAGGATGCTAATAAGAGTTTTAGATTATTGAAAAAGAAGGTAACTGAAGAACCAATCTTAACCTTGCCTGATTTCAATGAGTTTTTTCAAGTAGAATGTGATGCTAGTGGAATTGCAATAGGTACTATTTTAAGCCAAGATGGGAAGCCTATAGCATACTTTAGTGAGAAGTTAAGTGATGCTAAGAAGAAGTATTCAGCCTATGATCAAGAGTTCTATGCTCTTGTACAGGGTTTGAAGAAATGGAGGCATTATCTTTTGCCTAAAGAATTTGTTTTGTTCACTGACAATTATGCTTTACAGTTCATTAGCAATCAGAATAAGCTGAATCAAAAGCATGTCAAATGGATTGAATTTTTACAAAGTTTCACATTCATTATTAAGCACAATAAAGGACAATCTAACAAGGTTTTAGATGCTTTAAGCAGGAGAAATCTGATCATGTAGGAGTCTCAAGTAAGTATTTTGGGATTTGAAGATTTGAAGGAGCTATATAAGGAAGATCCAGATTTCAAGGAACCATACGAAGCTTGCATGAATCTAGTGTGGGTTGATAGAAGTCCTTGGATAGATTTCATGGTCCAAGAGGGTCTGCTGTTCAGAGGTAGCCAGCTTTGCATTCCCAAGAGTTCAATGAGGGAGAATTTGTTGAAGGAAAAACATAGTGGCAGCTTATCAGGACATTTTGGGTAGAATAAGACATTAGCACAATTGAGTGCTCATTACTATTGGCCAGGTATGGGTACTGATGTCAATAAATTTGTTGAAATATGTAAAACATGCCAATATGCCAAGGGAAGTAGTCAAAACATAGGTTTGTACCAGCCACTACCCATTCCAAATAGGCCTTGGGATTCAATAAGCATGGATTTTGTACTTGGTTTGCCAAGAACTCAAAAAGGCCATGATTCCATATTTGTTGTGGTAGATAGGTTTTCAAAGATGGCTCATTTTATTTCAAGTTCCAAAACAAGTGATGCTACTCACATAGCTAATCTATTCTTTCAAGATGTTGTTAGATTGCATGGATTGCCTAGAAGCATTGTTTCTGATAGGGACACCAAATTTGTTGGACATTTTTGGAGAACCTTATGGAAGAAATTAGGTACACAATTGAGTTTCAGTTCAGCCTATCATCCTCAAACTGATGGCCAAATAGAGGTTGTCAATAGGATCTTGGGCAACATCTTGAGAAGCTTGGTAAGTATGCATCCAAAACAATGGGATCTTGCACTTGCACAAGCTAAATTTGCCTATAATGATTCTCCTAACAGAAGTACATGATTGATTCCATTTCAAATTATGTATGTAATGCATCCAAGGGGTGTGTATGAGTTAAGAAATCTAAGTAGCATGGAGACAAGGAGTGCTGATGCAGAAGAATTTGCCAATGCCATGCAAAATTTGCATGAACAGGTAAAGAAGAATCTTGAAGAAAACACCATCAAGTACAAGATAAGGGCAGATCAAAAGAAAAGAGAGGTTAGTTTCAGTGTTGGAGACTTTGTTCTTGCTCACCTTAGAAAAGAGAGGTTCCCAAAAAGGGAATACAACAAGCTAAAGGTAACGAAAATAGGACCGTGCAAGGTAATAAGAAAGTTTTCAAATAATGCATATGAAATAGAATTGCCAAAAGGAATTGGAATTTATCCAATCTTTAATGTTGCAGATTTATATCCATATAAAGATGAAGGACAACCAGCCAAAGAAACTGAAATAGGAGAAGATGAAGTTATCCAATGGGAGCAACAACTACCAAAGGAAGTGCCAAAAGAGATTGAGAGTATCTTAGACAAGAAATTAGTTAAAAGGATAAGGGGCAAAGAATATTTCCAATATTTCACTAAGTGGATGAATCTACCAACTAAAAATGCCACATGGTTGACTGCAAATGATATCCTTAAGTTGGGCACAATCGTAGAAGCACTGCTGAAGAAAAACAACAAATGAAGAATACTTCTTTTGTTCCTTGGAAGAAGGATGTAGGAGCATCATTGCGCGTTAGTTTTCTGCTATTTATTTATTTTTAAAGTTTTTAGATTTGTCTATATTCAAATAAAAAAAAACCAATATCTTGCCTATACGGATTTTTAAGTCTATTGGGTGAGATAGCTAGCGAGCTGATTCTTCTTATATTAGGAAACTGTTTTGTTCATTCTGGGAGGTTGTTATGTAACACCCAAGATAGACTTAAGTATCTAAGTTTAGAAATACGGTTTGGATAGGAGAATATTTGGGCAAAATAGGGGGATATATATTGTGTATGTTGAAAATCAAAGAAAAGGGGGAGCAGTGGTAGGAGAGAGACTGGTAGCGTAGGACCAACACCAGGTGTATATTTGTTTTTTTTGGTATATTAATAAATGTGAGTTCCTTTGAGTAGAATTTTTTCTTTTCTGAGACCAATATATGAAGGGGCATTGCTATTGCACCTGGGCATAGTTTCCTGTTGGTCGCATGACTGCTGGGTCATTTTAAATGCATTGATTTTAACTTTGGTTGTTTGTTGTTCATATAATTCTGAGCGCTTCAATGTTGGTTGGGCCGCCTCAATGTATTATTTGAAATTTCAGCCATTTCAAAGCATATGCTATGCTGGATGCTTCAATGTATTGAATGTTGTTTCTAGAATGAATTAAATGTTGGATTACTCATTGTATATTCAGATTAGTCACCCTCTTACACAGACTACACAGACAAGAGAAATTTCACACTTCCATTGAGAATACAGTATGCAGAACACTATCTAGATGATTCTAGGTGACATTTTGTGGTTTGAGAAAATACATTGTTAACCACATATAGTCAGCCCTGATTATATTTTGGTATTTTTGTCAAAATATACATTTTAGTCCTGTCTTTCTGTTCATCATTTTGAGAATCTATGGACTCTATAGTCCAAGAGTTCAAAACTACAGACTCTATAGGCGCAAATCTACAGACTCTACAGGCGTAAAAACTACAAACTCTGCAGGCGCAAATCTACGGACTCTGCAGGCATCAAAACTACAGACTCTATAGGCATAAATCTATGGACTATGCAGGAAAGAAGGAAAAACTATGGACTTTGTAGGTTTCACAATTTGAGTCCCTAGTTGTAGATCAGAGCTGTGCATCACTACCCCTTAGATCCTCTCACCTTGGTTTAGGCAGAGCCAAAAGTAGCAGGGAGCTGACCATACCTTTTGTTGGTACCTTCAAGTCATTTTATACATTCGGTCCATTCATGATGCCAAAACCATTCCTTGGCTATAATGACATAGCTATAGGGTGAGAGACGTGTACAAGGCCGAGTGAGAGACGTGTACTATTGGAAACCAACAACATGGAAAAGTATTTCAAATGGATGAATATCCCTAAGGATAATAAAATGAATTTTTCATATACAAAAATCCATGAAGGCCTTAATTTTTTATAGATGTTGTGAATAATGATATAAAACATTTGTTTATCCTTATTATAATGGGAAAATAGGATGAAAGAGGAGGAACCATGTGTAAATTTGTTTAAGGTTGGGGCAGAGGGATAAAATGGAGAAGTTACAACAGATGTAGGAAGCACTCTTATGATGATAATAAAAATGAATTATCCACTTAGAAATGACGTGTTTAATATAAAGAAATGGTGAGAAAAATAGTAGTTCACAACTTTTCATACATACATATATATATACCTAAATACATACATACAGAAGAATCAAACTCTATAATTGTTCACCTCTATATGGGACTCTATATCTATATGGGAAAGGGGTTCAATTGAAATAAGGAGTGCCCCCTACTCTATATCTCTAGTTTAGAGGATATAACAATAAAAATCCAATGTTATGAAGACATGGATCAAGTCACCTGGCTATATATAGGCACTAAGGATACTTGAGAACTATCTATAGTTACGATGGACTACCTTTCCCCATTGGCGGGATATCTGGGTGGGGTGGACCACCTTTTGTCACTATCAATGCCATCATTTACAAATATAGAATGGATTCCATATTTAATTATTTTAATTGTATTCAATTTTTACTTCAATTCACTGATACCATATTGTACTCTACTCAATGGTCACTCCACTATCTCAAACTATATTCAATTCAATGATACCATTTTAGATCAGATTTTTACTTTAATAATTAACTATTCATTGCTCACTTCTTTATTTCCATTAGTACAAGGAATAACCTAACTTCTCGATAGAGATGGGTGAGAGCCATTGGTGTAATTAAGATCAAGGCCCCATTGTGAGAATGGCCAAAAGTCTTTGGATACTTGGAGACCATGGGTAGGTGCATGCTGTAAATTATCATGTTGTTGACATTTAACACACCTGTTTACATAATCACAACAATCTTATTAAATAACATCAATTTTGGTATGATGTTGAAATTTGTGCAGATAAAGGTAGATTTTTGTTTGATTGGTAGAGATAATAGGTTTAAAAGACTCAAGTTTAGGTTGATAAATGACCCTGATTTGGCCATGACCAATGGTGATATGTGCTACCTATGGTTTTGTAGGCCCATGACCAGATCCAGATGAGGGACCAAGTCCCTAAGAATTTTTTAGATGTTCATGATGGGATGACTGATGACAAGTGAAGGCACATAGAGGAGGTTAGCATAGGGACCATGAGACATTATTATCACCTAGTTTTACATGCTATGCTAATTGGATATCTAGTTTTGTGTTTATGTATGGTTTTCATCGTGGGCATAGATCTAGGTTATAAACCTCTTTTTGCATAGAGATTTGGAAATATTTCTTGAATAGCTCTTAAGGGCACCATGGGTTCATGAAGTTAATAAGAAAAAGTATTTGAGATTCTAAGTGTAGTGTATGCTCTAGGGTTTCAGGAATCATTTGGGTGTTTGCATTGTATTGGCACCAATGGATGCAAATCACTCCTAGTAGTTCCCATAGCTTGCATATGAGTTTTTCTACATATTTTTAATAAGTGATGTCATGAAAGTTGAAAGAATCCATGTTTTTTTAATAACCACTAGGACACCACTCTTCATATTTACCTAATAGTCTTATCCTGTCCTACCAAACAAATAATACCCCTTATTGCATATAATAAGTGGTATTTGCCTACAAATGCATAAATATTGCATGCTTAAAATGTTTCCCCATTTTGTTCTTTAAATACCAACATTGTAGTCATCCATTCAACCCCTTGTTGAAAATTTATTTTGAAATTAAATTTGCAAGCATATACCCATATGTGTTTAGTAGCTTGTATGTGACCTAATGTATTTATTCACCCTGTGTGATAACCCTTCCTAGGTGGAGTGAACAAGTTTTGTTGTGCACTAACCATATTTGTGTTCCTTTGTTCCAAAAATCCCCAAGGAGATTGAATTTCAAAATCACTCAATGTGAGCAAGCTACCCCTTGGATCCTCTCACCTTAGTTTAGGCAGAGCCAGAAGTAGCAGGGAGCTGACCATACCTTCTATTGGTACCTTCGAGTCATTTTATACATTTGGTCCATTCATGATGCCAAAACCCTTCTTTGGCTATAATGACATAGTTACATGGTTTTCATCTTTGTTTTCCATTTTATTCAAGTGTGCAAGGCCGAGTGAGAGACGTGTACTATTTGGAACCAACAACATGGAAAAGTATTTCAAATGGATGAATATCCCTAAGGATAATAAAATGAATTTTTCATATACAAAAATCCATGAAAGCCTTTATTTTTTATAGATGTTGTGAATAATGATATAAAACATTTTTCTATCCTGATTATAATGGGCAAATAGGATGAAAGAGGAGGAACCATGTGTAAACTTGTTTAAGGTTGGGGCAGAGGGATAAAATGGAGAAGTTACAATAGATGTAAGAAGCACTCTTATGATGATAATAAAAATGAATTCTCCACTTAGAAATGATGTGTGTAATATAAAGAAATGGTGAGAAAAATAGTAGTTCACAACTTTTCATACATACATATATTTAATAAGATGTAATTCGAAGTAAAGGTATGAAAAATTATTATAGATGGAGAAAGTAATGAAAATATAGTTTCTAAATAAATGGTAGTGAAACTAAGTTTGCATTGTGAGAAACGTTATGATATTTACCATATTTTATGAATGAGAAGTGAAATTAATTCTCTATGAATAAGGGGTTTTTAAACAAGTTTATCATAGGAAAACACTCTAAGAATGAAATGTTGTTATCTCAATGAAAGCACACCACGTGTTGTTAAGATGGACATGACGATATGAGAGGAAAGTAGTCAATGATGGAGAAAATAACACATACACATTTTGGATGGATAGTTCAAGGACAATTTTATTACCTCTTAGGGAAGAAGGGTGGGTAAGAATCATGTTTTTTATGAACTAATTTATTATGGAGTTGAAAATGGTAGCATTATAATATGCATTAATTGCAAGTGAGGAAGAAGTGGAGAATGTGTATGCACCAATAGAGAAAAAAATATTTTGGAGGAACATGTTGATGTTAGATGGAGTATGTGTATGTACCAATAGAGGAAAAAAATATTTTGGAGGACCACGCTAATGTTAGAGCTGATGAGTTATCAGATGGTTGACCACCAAAGAGATATATTTAGCACAATCTTGATTTAATTATACAACCAACTATACATAATCAGTAAGCTTATAGGATGAGCCAAACATAGCATGTAGAGAGGACTAGGCAATTAAATAAATTGGTGATAAATGGTTTAGTAAGGGGGAATATGATCCCATATACAACTCATAAATGTATAACATCAAATAATGAAAAAACACATATGGTACATGAAAATTGTAGTATAATCAACAAGATCACAATCAAATATAGATTTATTTTACGAACCTAAATATTATGATGAATATACTTGTAGGAAATATATACTCTAATAAGATTGGTATACAAAATTGATACCATCAAATTTGAATTCAAGAATGAAATGTATAAAATATGGAATTGAAGATTATAGATGGTTTATATGACTATATGGTGATGCCAATCATATTATCCTATACACTCGATATACTAATGAATATGAAAAAAACTTTACTATAAAATTATATTGATAAATTGTTAGTTATATATTTAAATAAAAATTTGATATTTCATAAGAAAGAACAACATAAATAAGACAATTAAAAATGTTATTAGATTTGCTAAGGAAAAAAGAGCTTTATGCAAATTTAATTAATGCATAACTAAATAATTTTTTTATATTATATTTGAAATGTTGAAATATGCACTATCTCCCATGTGAAATATCATTTGTATAATATATAATAAACTAAATAAACAAGATATAAAAATAGACATGGCCTGAATGGGGATGTAAAAAATATTATTCATGTCTCTCTTCCATGCCATGAATAACAATGTAAATAGGAACCATGATAAACGTTATTAAAAATATATAATAAAATTTAACTTATATGAAAAAAACATGGTGGAAGTTGACTTTTTACCAACTTCTCCACTTTAATTAATGTTGAGTTGAAGGGTTTCACGGAAAATTTTATGTAGTTTTTAAAATTTAAATACATACAAGTAGTAGTTTTTGAACTATACACGTACTCACTTATAAAATATAAATGTCTACATTACTATTCTATTTAATTGATAATCATTTTGATAATTTTTAAGTTGATTGGGTTTTTATTTTATTATTCTTAAAAAGGAGGGAGTATACTTTATCTATATCATTGGATTTTCTTCTACTTTCGAATAATTTTTATTCTTGTTTCAATTTAAAAAGATTGTTTTCCATTTAAATTTTGAGACTTTTGCATTTTATAAAATTAGAAAGAAATATTTTTGAAATGAGTTATATAGATATTTTCTTGTCGATTTTTTATTATAATATGTTATTTATTTTTATATTATTTATTTTTAAATATTTATAATTACTGATGTGAAAGTTTTTAATAATATAAATTAAAAATTCAATAATCTTAATGGTGATTGGTTTTCTTGTTCAAATATTATTTAAAGATTGACATATTTTAAGGTATAAAATATTCTATTGTCAAACAATTTTTTTTTCGTAATTGTCATATATTATATGTGGGATAAAATTTATCTCTTGTAGTGTCAATGAGTATATAATATCTAAAAATATTTATATTTAACTCACATGGCGTCTCAATACTGGCATGTGTGCATATATAGACTCAAACACATATTGTTTCTCAACTCAATGACAACAATGTTGGCTTCGAGGTGATCACGCTCAACACAAAAGTAAAGCCAAATATTATATATGTCTATGTTCAAGATCAAAAAGGGCATCCTACCATCTAATCATAGTAGACATGTTGCATCTATTACTAATATCAATATCATAGACATGCCCAAGAAGGCCTAGCTCTTTTTGAAAATTTTATGATGTGTGTAGAATCTTATCCTAGATCGCTATTACTCACAACCATATAATCCTCCTCAGTTAATTTTCATACCTTGAACTACTCACCATTGCAAAATATCGTAGCAAGCATATTGACTCTCTTCGTAATATTAGTTAAGTTTTGCAATATTATCATCCATTGCCCCACATTATCCCACTCATGTCGTGCATCTACTTCACAATTCTCATAGCTTTTGCAATCTAGCATAAGTGACACACAATACCCTTAGTTACTATATTTGTGCATATCTCATAACACAAGATGCACAACACCTCATATCCTTGTTGAACATTAAAAGACTTGTTCATTGATTCTTCACATACATTCTACACAATTCATTTATGTATTAACATATAACTGATAACACTTTGTTATCACACATCACATTAGATGAAGCACTCTATATATATTTTATGTTAAAGTAACTGTTTACCATGTCATACATTGATCTCAATCATCACTTAATCAAAAAAAATTAATCAAATTTGTAACTGTCATTCCTACAACCATCAATTATAAACCATATTTAATAATACATAAACATATATTTTGTTAGCCATCTTCCTAAAACATCTATACATGCATAAATATATGAGAAATACCACAATGACCATATCTAAAAGTTTTTGAAAATTTCTCCAACATTCAAACACATCTTTAGTCTTCTATTCTTTCATAGCAATATAGAAATTAAAAAGTCAACATTTCTTTTCTAATCACAAGAGCTTGCAATAAAATATGCATTCATACATACCCGTCTTTTATTTATCTTGAAATGTTTGGATAGATTAATCTAATTAATATCTCCAAAAATGAAAAGTTCGCGTAAGAATTTCAAAAAAGTTGCAAGTAGAACAGTTTGGCGTTTTCCCACACAAGAGGCCAGGCTTGGCCGACCTGCAGACCACACGGGATGTAGAAACGTATCTCAGTCGTAGACTGCAACAATAATTTTCATGACCACTGTAGCTAACTATTTACAACAATACAAACATTTTCATGACCACTGTAGCTGGAATATGCAAGGTCTCGGTCAGAAAAGAAGAATTATAACAATATTTGTTTTGAACCCATGTTGGTGTTTGAAAATGATAACCTGAAGATCGACGATTCTCAAATCGGACAATTAATCTTGGAATAATTCCACACAAGGATTAATGCAGAAGAATCAAACTCTATAATTGTTCGCCTCTATGAACAATCTTCTTTGCCAGTAGAGGTATTTATGAGAAGAGTCAGATGAGATTATAAAGAGTGGATATGAAATTGGTTTGTCTAAAGTCGCTGGTTTTCCCAGTGCATTGTACAATAGTGTTTGCCAGTAGAGTTATTTATAAGAAGAGTCAGATGAGATTATAAAGAGCGGCTCAGGGGAGGCTACAGATTCAAATTACAGGAGGTCTGAACAAAGAAAAGTATTTATAGTTTTGTAAAATATAATTGTATTTGAAGTTGGAAAAATAGTTAGAATAATAAAGTAGGGAGTTTTGACATGAGAAGCTGAAATTAGATAGTAGAGTAGAGATCCAGCATGAGAAGCTTGTAAGGGTATCAGTAAAAGAGGTTTGACAATTGAGGTCGATAACTAAGAGAGTAAAGAATTAAATTAGATAGGAATAGTTTAGCTTAAATACATTTTAATAGAATAAAATTGTAAATACTTAATTAAATATAGCCTTTTAATTAAGTGTCTCAGGGTGAGACACCTTTTTTTAATTTAGATGATTGTTAACATCAATATAGGGAAGTAGAATTTATTTTAAATTGGCAATTTTGTAAAAAGTGAAAAATTATATAAAAACAATATAAAAAAGAAACGGTATTAAAAATCAAAAGAAACGAGAGGAAGAAAGAAATAAGATGGAAGTTGAAAAGCTATATGCGCAAGTTTATGAAGAAGGAAAAATCAGGCCATTGTTCTAATAAGATTTGACTTTATGACTTCATTGCTTCTTAATTTATTATTATCGTTTATTATTTTTGTAATTTATTGCTATGTATGTTTTATTCTATTATTATTATCCCTATTAAACTATAGTTTCAACAAGTGTCCAACTATCTAATGATTATCTGTCACTTCTTTTTATTGGAACAGTGTATTTTGCCTAGTTATTTACATTTTATGTTGTTTTAATTTGTTTGGATTTCTCATTATTTTTTCTTATACAAAATATTTGTTGATGAAAGCTGATTTGTAATTGGCATGTTAAGTGGGTTGTGAACCTCTACCAACCACTTTATACACTAAACATCTTTTATATAAGTAATTTTTTAATTAATAGTAATGATATGTTTCAATAGTAAATATAATGGTATTAGTGGTCAATAATGAACCTCCATGTTTAAACCAACTATTAATTTTTTTTAATATATGAAGTGTTCTGATATTAAATTTTACAAACTATTTCTCATTTTTCTCAATTATAGTAGAAATTTTAAAACTTTACTTAAATAAGGATCACATAACTTGATTAGTTCCCACCTTTGTATTGAGAGTTGTTTGTGTTTGAATTTCTAAATAAATTTGCAATAAAAGATTGATTTAAAAATTTTAGTTTGAAAATACAAATTTAATAATGTATAACTTGTTTCAATTTGAATTATATTAGCTCTATATTTTAGAGTTCTTATAAAAGTAGTATCTAAGCGTGCTAAATAATATAGCCACACCATATGGTTAAGTTTACCAACACTAGTAATATTTAATTGTAAATAAGGCGCACTAAAGGTATTAGTCAAATAGTGTGATAAAGTTATATAATGTTAAAAAAAAAATTATTTGTGATTTGTAAATGAAGTATACTAAATGTCTTAACCACAATGGATGGTTAAGTTTTCATTGTTGATAATATTTATTTGTAACATTTAAATATCAATACAATTTTACTAGTATCAACCTAAAGCTAAAGACTGAAGGCTTTATAAATGGAAGTTCAAATTTCCTGTTATGCACTTGTTAAACCTTTAAAAACATATCGATAAAAATACATCTACTTTTTTGCAAAACAAAACTATATTAAAAAAGATTTAATTTTTTTTTTACTCAATCACCATCAAAATACAAAAAAGTTTTATTCTAAAATTTCAGTTCCAAAATAATCATTGATGTAACCACTATAATTAATAATAATTATATGGTAATTTTACGATTATTATTGATTTGAAAAATGGCAACCTAAAATTACTATGAGACGATACCTATGAATCTAAATTCGATAGTATAAGTACCTATAATTATTTATTCAAATCTAGCCAAATATATTTTATTTATATGAAAAAATAAAATTGTCGTTAAATGTTTCATATATTTTATTTACATGGAAAAAAAAAGGTCTTTAAATGTTTCTGCATTGTGTGAAAGTTTTCAGTGTATTGCTTCGTCAAAGATATGAAAATAAAATTGTGTTTGTATAACTGAAATGAAATTACTATATTGATCAAAGTGATTATAATTTCAGCATTGGAGGATCTCAGATGATTTGTTTTGGGAGTTTCATTAAATTAATATTTATATTAATAAATTATTGATGTGGTTTTCAAGGGATGTGGTAGTGTTTCAATGCAATAAGGGGCTAGATGTGGATATTACCGTTGTTCATGGGGTTCGATCTGTGGCCAGTGAACGAATTATCTAGGGTAGAGGTTTATCTATGGTTGCAAGAATCGTGACCATGTAAGGCAGCTAGCTGGACCGTAATAGTAAACCGTCAAGTTTCTTGGCAAAATGTTTGGAGCATAATTTGAGAAAAGGGGAGACATTTATAAAATAAAATCAACGCAATCAACACATTTACTCCTTGGAAGTCAAAATTTAATGCATGTAGAGGTGATAGATTAGGATGATTCAGTCAATTTTAATCTCATTTTTATTTTCATTAAATGATTCATATTTAATGTTACATTAAAATTATATTGTTATGTTTAAATAAAATTTAAATAATATTCTTATATTATATGTTAAAATTAATTTTAAATTTTATAATTATTAAAATAATATATATTTTAATTTTTTTATTGATTGAATAAAAAGTTAAATAACTAAAAAGTGATTCATATAACCATATTTTAGTAAGGATTGATTGATTGTTAAATACTTTATCAAAAAATGTTGACATGTCCATATCTTTAGGTAGGTAGCATACATCTACACCAATCTATTGATTTTTAGATTTTAATATGACAAATATTTCCATTGGAGACATTTGGATAAGTGTCTTTAACCTTCTCTAATATTTTATCTAAGTATCGATACTCATAATTAATATATTGTGATATTATGAGTCTTCTCTGAAATGATTAATTGGTACTTTTACAACAATCATATATGATTCAAATGATTTCAATTTATTAGCTTTGATTTGAGTTACCCCCCTCCCCGCTCACACCCCCCCCCACCCCACCCCACCCCACCCCCCACTTTTTTTATTCATTAAATACATATCTTGTTCACAACTCTTTAATCTTATATAGATTTAAATTTATTTATATTTAACTGAAGAAAAAATAAGAAAAAAATATTTATCAAACACAATATGAAAAGATATACTTATTTTTAAATAAATTATACTAAATTATTTTATTTTATGATTGTAAAAACAAAAGATATACCCTTGAAGCTCATTAAAAACACCTCTTCTAGAGCTTAACATGGGACAAAGCGTAAAACCAGCAATAAATAATTGTTTATCAAAAGATCAAGGATAGAGAATAAACAACTAATGAAACTAGAGCAAACAAACAACAAAAAATGTTTCCTCCTTTAGAGAATAACCCCAACAAGATGTAACGAACTTTAATCATGTAAAAAAAAATCCATGGTTATTTGCTGCCAAGTTTAACAAAACCTTTATATTACATTCTTCCTCGTTGGACCTTTATAGTACAAACCAGTTAATAAAAATTAGTAGTTCTTCCCCAACTGGAATCAAGGTTCAATATTTACCTAGTGATATAATTCACCTTCAGGAGAATATTATTTTGAATACATATTTTATTGAAGTGTCCCTTTCTCTTCCTTCAAATAAGAGTTCAATCCTTCTTATCTGAGTTAGGAGAAAAAGGTAGATAAAATTTAATTGAATCAATTTCCTTTCAATTTTTAACAATAAAAACATTCAAATTTATAGAAGGAGATGTTGAACCAACTGAGGGATCTCCTTTTGTTAGCTTAGTGATCTTGGGAACTATTAGTTCATTCCCTATATCATGGGTTATTTAACTCACTTGAAGAGAATGATGAGAACTCATTTATGGTGTCATCTCCATACAAAATGATGTTGGTGGGGAAAAATTCCCTCTACCAAAATGTTTCCTTATTCATTATTAAGTTATTGAATTTTATGATCAAATGTGCAGTGTCAAAACAAGGATGATAATGGAAAAATATGTTTTTATAATCATGAGGTTGAGACCATGAGTAGTCTCCTACATGTAGATTAATTTTAGTGGGTAGGTATTCAGAGTTTTTAATTCCAACAAGATTATAGCAAAGATAGTGTGGGAGAATAATGTCTAGGTAGGATATAATGGCATAAACACATGTAGGGAGTTTCCAATCACCTTGAAGTTGATTTTAGACCAAAATTGAAATTGAAGGTGGGGAAGGCAAACCTAGATTGGTTTATCATTAAAAGGATAAGTAATATGGATGAAAAGGGGGAACCAAGGTTTCATGAAATTTTGGTGGAGATCCGAGTTCTAAATATGAACTTGGATTGCATCCTTATCCCCAAGATAGTAAAAAATTACAAAGAATAAGTTTTTTTCACTAGGGTAAATTTCAAGATTACCATGTATGAGTGGTTTCCAATTAGTATATATCAAAGCATGTAGAGATACATATTTCAGTCAGTAGTTGAAAAATATGCAAATGATGCCATTAGAAGTGATCTATTCTTCAATTTATACCATCACATTAGTCTCCTCCTAAATGAAGATGATTGTTCAATCTAAGGTCACTAGTTCATGGGGTTTCAATTATGTCATGGGCATGGTTGTGTAGTGACAAACAAATTCAACAAAAGAGAAAGGGTTATAAGGAAAAGTATTTCCCTGCCTGACCTTATTCCATGGATTCAGATTCTAGATCTTGACAAACAAAACTTCTATGGTTTTGACTGTAGGAGCATTTAGGAATGGGATAAGGTAGAGAGTATATATTGCTTCCTTTTGGGCTCAAATATTTTCCATCATGGCATCATTGATAGAAATAGTGAATTTTTGGGCGGCAGAAAGGGATTTTCCCCCTTAAGCAAACCCTTCCTTCCTAAGAACACCATCTACATCATGTTTGGTCAGAATTAAATCTCCTTCAATGTCATTTCCCAAGCGAGTGAGAGTTAGTAGAATGCTCATAAATTTTGAAATTTCCATGGGCGGGAGTGGGAGCCAACCTTATTGATAATGAAAAAAGGCTTGATTATTATTTTAAATCATAAGGAAAATTTATTTTACTATGTTGAGAATATCATATCTATATCTCCCATTTGAAAAAAAAAATAGCATGTTATATTAGAGTTATTTACTCTAGTGTCACAATTTAATAAAATACGTATAAGTAGTTATGATTCTATTTTATACTTTTCATGTTATGTTTAGAATATCTAATTTGAATTTTAGGGATGCTATTTTTATGAGGAGCATAAATAAATACAAGTGGTTCAGTGATGGGGTTAAATGTATTTATTTAAAATATAAAAATAAGATGAGAATTTTCACGGTATGTACGAAGGTTTCTTAATAGTAAAAATGCATATATTCATATAATAGTAAGGATCAAAATTATAAGAAGAGTGAGATGCAAAAAGCCCAATTTTCAGCTAAAACTATTAGAAAGTAGTGTGTGTGTGAAAACTTAACTAAGTTTTCTATAATTTTAAAAGTTTATTTTATACATGTGTTATTTTTCTTATTTAATTTTTTAAATTTTTGATCTATCTTTGTAGTTGTTTTCACCAATATCCCTTAAGCGAACACTTAAATAAGAAGTAAGAATATAAAAATGAAAACTTTTAAAGTCATAAATATGTGGATTAAAACAAATCACTCAATTAAACACCCTGCTTATTACATTAAAATGTTAATCATGAATGCAAATCACCTAATTACAATAATAAACAATGAGAATATAGGAATAGGGGCCATAAAGATGGCCATTGTTTATGTTAAATAAACCATCGATTAGTAGAGACTAGAATGGGTTCTATTAGCATAGTGACAACAATTAATTGTAAGAAAACATCTTATAAAATGAAACACCCATTATAAGAGACGAGCACACTAAAATGCCAAAAACCTTTGTGACAAGAATTGAGGCCATGTTGAAGATGTAAAAACCCATACAATGTGGTATTATGGCATGAAATTTAGTGTTTCACTACTTGGTTTCATATTAAGAAGATTGTAGACAATGTGCTCAAGATCCCACACACTAATGTCATCATGGCATATTTTTACTATCTCTGCACTATGAGAGGAAACTAGTCCATGATGAATATATGAATACAAACACATTTTGGAAGGAAAAATAAGGTATAGTATTATTACCTCTTTACGAAGAATAACTTTAAAGGAGGAAGAAGCACAGAGTGTGTAAATACCAATAGAGGAAGAAAATGGTTTGGAGAAACATGTTGATGTTATACCCGATGACTTGTCATATGGTTGACCACCAAAGAGATATATTCATAAACATATTGCTTTCATTTGAAAATTAATATATATAATCAATAAGCTATAGGATGAGCTAAATACATCATGTAGAGTTGATAATGAAATTTATTGAATTGATGAGAAAAGGTGTAATAAGGTAAAATATGAGCCCATGTACAATTCCTAAATTGATAACACCAAATAATGAAAAATCACATAAGATGCATGTAAATAATAGCACAATCAACAATATCACCCTTAAATTTAAATTTATCACATGCCACCTAAACTATATGATGGATGTATTTGTATCAAATATATACTTTAGTAATATTAATCTATAAAGTTGATACTATTGAATTGAATTCGATAACGAGATGAGTGGAAGATGGAATCGAAGACCATGGATAGTTTATATAAACATAAGGATTATTGAAAATTTATTACTTTTATAATTTGATGCACATATACATTCAGTT
>JARHVA010004514.1:1377500-1536437 GCA_037957365.1 Torreya grandis | reverse complement strand
TCACATGAAAAGGTATATGAAAGTTCTAAACACTTAAAGGTGACCACTCGAGTCAATTTTGCATAATTAACAAGGTTTGAGAACATTCTAAGCCAAATAATGACTTCTTGGTGGATGTCCTACAAAAAAAAGGTTGGAACGCATCTGAATATTCCATATAAAATTCCTCCCATCATTATAATGTATCCCTTGAAGATATAAATGTAATTGACCCCTACTTTGGAAACATGCGTATACCTTACCAACTATGTTTGCTTGTACCTTGGACTCAAAATGGATCTTAAATGGAATAATTTGCCTAAAAATGGATCCAAAATCTCCAATATGCCCCTAAAATAATTAATTATTCAATTTTAAAGCATGGACAAGGCTAAAAATGCATATGACCCTCAACTAGGCCTTTAGGCCTAAGGGCTTCCCTCACACATGACTGTAACCCTCCTTGGTTAGAGCACCTTAATTGCTTCCAAGACTTATAGAAAGTTTTTTTATAATTTTTTTAGGTTTATTACATCCTCTCCAATCATCGCTTAGGATTTATTGACCTCTAGTACCTTAATTTCACCATTTTCCTTCAAATTATCTCCTCATGCATGAGAAAATTTCCCCTACACTGAGATAAAAAAGAGAGGGTTTTCACCATTAGTTTTGGAAAATTGATGATTGGGTTACCTTATTATATTCCTAAGGGTACTTTGTACCAAATTTTATCTTATAACTCCTCCATTTTACCATCTAACTCTTCAAATTCCCAAGGCAAACTTTATGAAGAAGGTAAATTATGAAGGTAGGCAGGGTATAGGTTGTATTAGGAGGTTTAATGGATTTACTTGAGCTTGGTTAGGATATTTATGGACCCTCCATGATTACCATTATTAATTAAAACCATACCTAGTATACTTTCCCTTTAAACACCTTCTTATCCCTTTGGAAACCTATACTAAGTCTCATGTTTTAACTAGGACAGGGTTACTTTGATTGTATTTAGAGGTTACTCACCACAAAAATAGGATTATAAAGTGTTTTAAATAATTTTTAGTGTTTTTTAGGTCACCCTTCACCTTTTCCAAGTAATAATCCATCAACCCCATCTCATTTGGCATAAGAAAGACCTATTTTTAACTCACTACTTGTCTCAGTTTGTACAGGCCTATAGGTTGTCATGTGGGGTCATTTGAGACATGTTCCCATCTCATTTGGCATAAGAAAGACCTATTTTTAGTAAGACCTATGTGGGGTATTTTGGGGGTCAAGACATCAATTTTTACCTTTTCCCTATCATTTTAGTTCAAGCGTCACACTTGAATCCTTTATAACCACTAATATATGGGGAAATGTTTGATTTGCAAATTTTATGAAGAAAGGTTACCCTTTTGATCCTAGACCTGTAGATGTCACTAAAACTTTTCAATGTATTTTTGTCATTGTTTAGTGTTTAAAATCCATCTTTCAATTACCTTTTCCTCTCAAAATTGGCATAGTTATTATAGGTAGATAGGGATATCAAGTTGTCTAAATTGGATGTCTAGATCACCTTGAGAGTTATTTAGTGAGGTCCTCAAAAACCTACAAGGCCACTATTTTCAACTTTTTGGTACTGTGAGCCCAATACAGTCAACTCATCCTCTTGAAAGAAAACTCTAACTTGCATAGCATTTTCACCTTCATGGTATGAAATATAAGACCCTTTGAACATGTTAAAGTCTCAAACTAAATTCCACCATGATTTTACTCTTCACACCTCTGTACAAACCTCTTGGAGCTCAAGTAATATGACTTTGAACTGACTAGATAGTGAACAAGGAAATTAAGCAATTTATTTTGAAGGAGTATTCAAATTTGATCTCTCACAAGGTGATTCAATGGTAGAAATTTTAAAACATGAATTCAACCATACTAACTTCACCAAGGAGACCCTTCCATGTTGGGAAAAGGAGATTACACACCTGAAGTAGCCAACATGAGAAAGAATCAAACTTGTAAATATCCTTCATGGGCAATGAGAGAGAAAGTGATGTATGGTGAGAAAACCATGGAGAGAGTCTATTATAACTTGGAAACACTCTATCAAACTCACATAGCTCCATGGATTCCTAAAAACAAGAAAATATATGCACAACCATACCCATCTTGAATGTAATTTCATAAAAGTCTGTCTGGAGGGTTAGCGATGGTTAATGAAGGAGAAGCCACTAATATACAAGTTATTATTATGGAAATGAAGTGCACTCAAATTAAAATCCACCCCCAAAATCACTCCTCTGAACTCCACTTGTACGGTGCATATCAAGTGCTTAAAATTTCCCTCCTTGGCTTGCCAATAAAAAATGAAGGATAATGAGTTGTAGATGAAATTTGTGATGAACATATTACACATAAAGAATTTTAATGTGTGAGGTGAGGTGAACAGACACTCTACCCACGTTTTTAGATGATGGTGGACTCAAGGAGTTTGTACAAATTCCCAAAATCCCCTAAAATCAAGGAGAGACTACCTTTTTTTTTACTATATCTAACACCTAGTTGATATTTGACTATCCCTGAGATGATTTTGACCTCTTCCACATTGAAACTCACCTTGGTGATAAATTTTCCCTCTTAGAAGTTTTTACAAGTCAATTAATAGGCTAGAAAGTGGCCAAAAGACCCCCTTTTGCACATGAGACATAGCAAATGACCAATTTATTACTTGTGAACACATTGAAACATGTTAAATACCATATTAGGAAAATTTGACACAAAATGATCCTTTGACCAAGTTTGAGCAAGGATTGACCATGTTTGACTTTGGTTGACTAGGTCATTTCAAGGAAGATGATCTTAGACAAGGACTAGGACAAGGCCAAGTAAGATGATAGACCAACATGACACCCTATACGACACATGAAACCTTATTAAAAAGTTCAAAATAGTAGGGGTTGAATCCATTTTATTAGAAGTCAAATTTGGTTAAAAAACCATGAAAAATATATAATTGAACTCTAAAAAACATACCTTAAAACCATTCCTCTCCATCTAATTATGAAGTGGAGGAACAAATGTAAAAAAAACCTTATATGGATAAGTCATAGTGACCTACTATCACTCTTAGTAATTATTCATAAACGAGAGATTATTAATATATAAACTAATGACACTAATTTCAATCTTACTAGTACCCCTAATAATATAAATGTGAATCTATGAATTTGACTCAAGAGAGGATGGTTAGTATGGGGTTAGTTCCAAAATAAAAACAAAATGAAATAAACACACTAATGACATAACATCTCTAGGCCTAGACACTAGGGAGAGCCTAGTTAACAAAAAAAAAAGACAAACACAACTAAAAATTAAGGAATAAAACACAAGAATTCCATCACCTTCCTTGGATGCTCCAAATTCCTTTGTAGTGGTGGCTTTCTCAGCTTTGTACTCATGAAGTCCTTGGTAATGGAAGCTTGGCTACCTCCATCTCTCCTTGGCACCTTTGGCTTGTGGCCTGGCTTGGCTTGGAATCAATTTGTCATGGTAACATTAACTACAATGGCTTATTAAATATATTTTTGCATTATAACTTTGCACCAAAATAGCTTCAAAATGATGTTCATGGCCTCTCTATTTATGGATTTTTGAGAATGTCTAGAATCAACCTGAAACATCCATCTCCAGATTGAGATGTTGGCTAAGGATTAATCTAATTTTTGGAATTAATTTTATAATTATCCTCATCATGAAATTATAAAGGGAAATTAAGAGGCATGGAGGGCATCATAGAAGGAATTGATGAGGCATGGAGGGCATGAATCTTGATATTTATGGCATTTATGACCTAGGGATGCCTTCCAAAGAAATGAGGTCACTTGGTGATGGAGATATTCAATATTCATTTCTAAAAATAAGTTTTCAAAAAGTTTCCATGGAATTATTAATTATGCCTTGATTTGGGTTAGTTAGCTCTTCAACATGTTTAAGCACTTTGTGCACAAATTACTCAAATTGATTAGAATGCCTTTTTAATGGTCCAAAATTTGACTAGATTAAAATTGGAAGGCGATGTTAGATACATTAGATCTATTATCCCATTTAGGATGTTATTGATAACAAATAATAAAGGCACATGTTGTGTGTAAGAGATTTGATAGGAAAGAGCAATCTAGAGCACCTAAGTACAAAATTGGCATTTTGACTTGGAATGATCTAATCAAAGTTAGCTAGCCCATAAATTTCATTTCCCCATTTAGGGATACCCTAGACAAAATCAGCACTTGAATATTTTAGTTTCACATTATTTAGCATGTTTTAGTGTTTTTAGGCCAAATTGTGCATTTTGGGTAGAAATTGGTCAAAACCCTGGTCGGAGGTTATTGATGGTCAGTTTTAGTTGTCTATAATTTGCCCCTATTTGGGAAGGTGTTGCAATATATAAGCATAGTAACATCTTCTCAAAGAATGAAAAGGCCTTGTATGCTTATAACTGTAATGATGATAAACTAACTATATTATGTCCCCTCAAGGGAATGGTTGGCATAAATAGGTCAACAAATGGTCCCTTAGAAAGAAAGAAACAAAATAAGAGGACCAAAGAAAGGAAATATGATGGGGTTAAAACACAATGATACTAAAAAATTAGTCAAAATCATTAAGAATGTAAGTGGGATGGTGCACAATGGTTTCCCTAAAGGTGGTTATACACATTGTACCCCGATAGTGGCAACATGGTATGATAACACAATGATTTGCCCAAAGGTAGTTAGAATCATTGAGAAGATGGAGTTATCCCAATTAGGACAGACAAACAAGATAATAACATGCCCCTGTATAGGTATAAAAACTAAAGTGGTGACAACATAATGATTTTCCCAAAGGTGGTTATAATCATTGAGAAATGTAGGTGGGATGGTGTGCAATTATTTTCCCATAGGTGGTTATAATCATTGGATCCTGATTATGGAAAACATGATAAACTTAGCTGAGGATTATGATAACCTAACACAGAGGGTAATGATGAATTATAACAACCTATTAGTAAGGAGATGTTCATCCAAACTAATAAAGGTTAGAATTATTTCATGTTTAATTACTCTATTTGGGATATGATTAGGAAGGAATCAAGATGTCAGTGCCAAAGAAATGCCACCATTGTTTAATAGAATTATTAAAGATGATATTTGTTTTAGCATTTGTTGGTAGGTATCATGGTATAACATCATGAGGACTTGGCCAAAATATGCATGAGGACTGACTCCCATAATCCAATACTCAATAGAAAATAATTAACCAATGATAGAGACCATGATGAAAATGTAAACATATGAATATGGATGGATTCAAGTGTAAGTATGGGTAAGGAATCACCTAATAAATGCACATAAACTAAATCAAGGCAATAGTGCTAAAAGCAAACAAACAGATAGACAAACAAATAAAATAAGCAGAAACAAACAAACAAACAAACAATGAAATATAAACCCTATGAACATTGCCTCTAGAAAATAGGTGACAACTTAAAAAACAAAAAAAAATGGGGGAGTAGAAGAAAAGGAAGGGGGTGGCTGAGTTGTCTCCATATACACTAGGCAAGTGGACGTTTCCTACATAGTTCCATGGATGTAATATCTAATAAAAAACTTCAGGCTAAATGTAGTTCTCCCAAGGAATAAGAAGAATGTGATAAGTGAGGAAAATAAATAGAATAAATGTGATAGAATAATAGGATGGTATTTCAAAATGGCAAGTGCATGAGAGAAAAGGCCAAAAAGGATGGGGAAAATAAATGACAAGTGATATGCTTGTAACTTAGTATGGGTTCCTATAATCCTTAAGGCAAAGAAGTGGTCAATGTTTTTGTTCTTTTCTAATGATTTTTCAAATGTTTTTGGAGTATCCCAACTTGATCAAGAATGATGATACACTAAATGGTTCAAGTTCATAAAATGGTGAGAGTGTGGCATAGGTTACTTGAAAAATGGTGAGAGCGTGGCTTAGGTCACTTGAAAAATGGTGAGAGCATGGCTTAGGTTACATAAAAAATGGTGAGAGTATGGCTTAAATTGATCACAAAATGGTGAGAACATGGCTTAGGTTTCTCACAAAATAGTGAGAGCATGGCTTAGGTTTCTCATAAAATGGTGAGAGCATGGCTTAGGTTGCTCATAAAATGGCAAGATCATGACTTAGTTTTCTCAAAAAATAGTGAGAGTGTGGCTTAGGTTTTTCACAAAATGTGAGAGTGTGGTTTAGGTTACTCACAAAATGGCAATATCATGCCTTAGGTTGCTCACAAAATGGTGAGAGTGTGGCTTAAGTTGCTCACAAAATGGTGAGAGTATGGCCTAGGTTACTCACAAAATGGTGATAGCATGGCTTAGGTTGCTCACAAAATGGTGAGAGCATGGCTTAGGTTGCTCATAAAATGGTGAGAGCATGGCTTAAGTTGACTAAGCTGACCTCAACAAGTACAAAGTGATACCTACATAGTCCTAGAGTAGGACCTCAAGTCACTATAGTTATGCCCTTAAAGTGGAGGCATTTAACTAGTGTATGAGTCAATTCAAACAAAATAGGAATAGTTGGTAAAAATTCATAGTATGACATAGGAAGTTACAAGTTAGTACATCAAGGCTTAATATTGCCCCTAGTTTTCCCATAGGTAGTTATAACTAGGACACAATGGCATAGATCAATGTTACTAACTTTCTCAAAGGTGGTTATAATTAGTATCAAAACTAATAGTAATAAAGGAATTAAAAAATGGCTTAAGTTACTCACAAAATGGTGAGAGAATGGATTATGTTTCTTGTAAAATGGTGAGAACATGGCTTAAGTTGACTAAGCTAACCTCAACAAGTATCAAGCACTACTTACATAGTCTCAGATTAGGACCTCAAATCACTATAGTTATGCCCTTAAATTGGAAGAATTCAACTAGTATAGTAGTTAATTCAAACAAAATAGGCATAGTTGGTAAAAAGGAATAGTATGACATAAAAAGTTGTAAGTTGATACATCAAGGCTTAATGTTGCCCCTAGTTTTCCCATAGGAAATTATAACTAGGACACAATGGCATAGATCAATGTTAATAATTTTCTCAAAGGTGGTTATAATTAGTAGTAAGTCCAATGGTAAGAAAGGAAAAACAAACAAAGGATGCAATTGCTGAAACTTCTATCACACTGTTCCAAAATATGGTCTCTATCTGAAGTACTTAAACTAAATGATGAAATTGATCAAATACCTTGATGCTAAAATTGTGTTACAAATGGAAAAAACCAAGGTTAAATAGGTTGAGCTTTAGAACACACTGGGTTGATATAATGGAAGAAGAAAGTGGATACAAAAAAGAGATGGATAAGGATGGTATTTGTATAAAGAAGAATAGTTATACAATGACATAAATGAAATGGTCCTTATAAACAATACATCTTAGTACTCAAGCATAGTACCACTTGAGATGAATAATATTCATCAGCTCAAGAAGTTCATCTCTATCTAGTGTAGTGAGCCTATATGCTCTTGATATATAATATGCAATGATGATGAAAGGCCCTATCCAATTTGGTTTGAATTTCCATTTATGCTTCTTTTTACCCATGGTATTATTTTAGTTTTCCTTAAGAACAAGATTACCAAATTTAAATGTTTTATACTTAACACATCATTTATAATGGCCTTTGATTCAATTATGATATGATTGAAGATTATTGAGCATAACTATACATTTCTCATCAAGTAGATCTAGCTCTTGTAGTCAAGCTACTCAATAGTCATGATCATCAAGGACATGCTTGAAAGAGATACATAGTGAAGGCAATTTAACCTCAATGGGAAAGATGGATTTAGTACCATAAATAAGTAAGTATGGAGTGGCTCCTATGGGATTATGATGATTGGTGAAGTATACCCAAAGGATAAGGAATATCTATAGGTGCCAGTCATGACCAACATCATTAATAATATTTTTGAGAATGTTAACAATTGTTTTATTGGATGCCTCATCTTGGCCATTACCTTTAGGGTAATATGTTGTATAAAAATGTTATGTGATGTTGTATTTAGTACATAACTAGTCTACATCCTTATTCTTGAATGATCCTCTATTATCAGATATAATGTCAGATGGGACATCATAGTGATAAATGAGATGGTTAAAAATGAATTTGGAAATTTTCTTTCCAATCACATAAGTGAGGGGTATAGCTTCAACCCACTTAGTAAAATACTTGGTGGTGGTAAGGATATGTTTATGGACATCAAATAAAGTGGGGTTAATCTTCCCAATGAAGTCAAGTCTCCATGTAAAAAATGGCCATGGTGTCAATATCAATTTTAGAGTTTTTGTTGGGTCATGAATCAGATTAGCATGCCATAGACATTTGTCACACTTTTTTACATATGAAATGGAATTTGCATCCATTGTGGGCCAATAATAAACAATATGCAAAATATTTTTAGATAAGACTACCCTGTTATAATGAGCTCCACATACTCCTTCGTGAACTTCTCTTAACACTAGTGTAGACTCTGTTGAAGTTTAGCAATGAAGTAGAGTTCCATCAAAACTATGATGGTAAAGGGTAGATCTAAGTAGAGTATAATGAGTGTAATACTGAATGAAGGCTTTGTTTTGTTTTTGAGATAGGTTATATGGTATAACTTAGTATGAAGGTAGTTTTAAAGGTCTCAGTACTAGATAGAATTAAGACCAATAATATCACAAATCATGGCAATGGGTGAAGGTTCATCAATTGGTGCTAACAAATTGTTGATGAGAAATTGATCCTCTCAAGCTTTATATATTTGTCTATTTAGAGATATAATAGTATCCATGGCATCGATAGTTCTATTACTAGCCCTTGGTATGTGCTCAAATTGAATGTTGGCAATTTATTGTTTAAGAGTGTCAGCCATAGCTTTATATAGAATTAGCTTGTCATCTTTGGTCTGAAAATAATTTGTGAACTGATTAATGATTAACTAAGAATCACCATAAACTTGGAGATGAGATATATCCCAATGCACTACTTTTCAAAGTCTTTCAATAAGTGCTTCATACTCAGCCATGTTGTTTATACAAAGAAAGGTAATTTTTAATGATTTAGGGATTAGATCCCCCTATGGTGTAATAAAAAATATCCCTACCCCTAATCCATGTGAATTAAATGAACCATAAAAATATATATTCCAAGGATTATCCACAAGGTTTGTGTCAATGATGGTTATGATGGATTCATTAGGATATTGAAATGTAAGTGGTTGTGTGTCTATGAGAGGCACTTCAACAAGTTGATCTGTAAGCACTTGTCCCTTGATTGCCTTCTGATTAACATACTCAATGTCAAAATCACTAAGAATAATGATCTATTTAGACATTGTATCTTTCAAATATATTTTAGATATTAGATACTTAAGTAGATCTACTTTTGAAATGACCATGGTCTTATTATTCAACATGTAATGACATAGTTTTTGCACTATAAAAACCATGGCTAAAAAAGATTTTTCAATAGGTGCATAGTTATGTTTATATATAACCAAGGTAAAACTTAGGTAGTATATGATGTTCTCCTTTATATTGTCATCATGTTGAGCCAAGAGTGTCCCTAGAGCATGGTAAGTAGTTGATATGTATAATAAGAACGGTTTTTCTGGCATAAGAGGTAATATAATAGCCAAATTAACAAGATAGTTTTTGAGTTGTTAAAAAGCTATTTGGTAGTGATCATCCTAGTGAAATGTATCTCCCTTCTTTGAAAGGTGTGTAAATGGATGGTACTTATCTAATAACTAAGATATGAAGCATCAAATTGACTAAATCCTACCTTGAAAACTATAGAGTTGTTTTAAATTGGTTAGTGGTGGCATCTCGGTTATAACATGGACTATAATTAGATCAACTTCAATACCTCTACAAGACACAATGAATCAAAGTAATTTTCTTGAATTTACACCAGACACACATTTCTTTGGATTGAGTCTAACTTTGTACTCTCATAATCTTTCAAATATCTTATGCAACACTGCTAGATGGTCAACCCTAGTTATGGATTTTCCTAATATGTCATCAACATAGTCTTCAATAATATCATGCATCATATCATGGAATATGATATTCATGGCCCTTTTATATGTATCCAAAACATTCTTAAGGCCAAATGGAATTACCTTATAATGAAATGCTCCCCATGGAGTGGTGAACATTATTTTATGTTGGTCTTTTAGTGCTATTCTGATCTAGTTGTATCATGAAAATCCATCCGTGAGTGAAAGCATTTCATAACCTATCATGGATTTGATGATCATGTAAATATTAGGCAAGTGAAAATCATCTTTAGGATAAGCTTTGTCTATATCTCAAAAATCAATATAAATTTTGATCCCTTCAAGATTTTTACTAATAGGTACCACATTAGAGATCCATTTTTAGTAGTCAATGGATTGGATACATCTTGCTTCTAAGAGTTTTTCCAACTCTTTATTTATCAATACAATAATGTGAATATGCATTTTATGTATATTTTTTTATTGGTTTGACATTAGGATTAACCATAAGATGATGCAAAACCAAGGCAGGGTCTAATCCTAGCATGTCAGAATAGGCTCATGCAAAAATATCTACAAATTCTCTCAATAGAGATAAAAAGATGTCATGTTCCTCCTCAACGAGGGATGCACCTAATTTTATCCATTTTAGGTCTAATAGATTCTTTATATTTACCTCTATTGTATCTTCAACTAGAAGGGTCAAACCATCTTCTAGGATAGTAGGCAATTAATTAGGTAGTGAAGAAGGCATGTGAAAATAATGCCAAAGAAAAGAATGTTATTCTCTATGGAATATCAAATAGTGAGTTTTTCAAAGTGATTTACTATCATATAAAATACATATGGGTAAAATTAAAGAGCATATATGAAGGATATGATAGATTTAAATAAGACAAGCTTCAAAAACATAAGGGATAGTTTGAGAATCTTAAAATGAGTAAGGAAGATAAGATTGTAGACACTCTTATTAGGGTAGATGAGATTTTAAATAGAATCGGAGGACTTAGAGAGACAATGGATGAATCAATCATTGTCAAAAAGTTTTTAAGATCTCTATCAATAAATTATGATTCTAAAATTTCTACCATTGAAGAAGCAAGAGATATGAACAAGTTCATAGTAGATGAGTTGCATGGAACTTTGACTGCATATGAGATGAGGATGGGAAACACTGAGTCATCCAAGAGAAAATCTACTTTCAAAGTTTACAAGTAGATAGAAGAAGAATAAGCTCATAACTTTGAATTTGAGGAGGTTAATGATGTAGAAGCCAATTTCATCAAAAAATTGAAGAATGGCTTAGGCAAATACAAAGGTAAGTTACCTTTTAAATGTTTTAATTGTGGTAAGATAAGTCACTTTATTGATAAGTGTCCACATAAAAAGAAATAAAATTTTGATTCAGCTAAGAAGAATCAAAAATAAAAATTCTATCCTAAAAAGAAGAAAAGATTCTTTAAGAATAAAAGGGGGTTTTACTCAAAAGAGGAGAGTGACTTGGTAGATGATAATAGTAGCTCCTCAAGTGATGATCATGATAGTGCCTTTGTAGAAAATGAAAATGAATCTCTTTTTTGATAGGACCTACACTCCCCAAAGCTCTGACACAACTTGTCAGAATTAAGAGCACACATGATTACCAATGTATAAGCAACTAAACATGCGGAATCCAGAAGAACAAATAACTATCAATGAGAAGACACACAGAATATGAGAGGCAATATACAATTATATTCAACTCATTACAAAGGAATCTACAACAAAGAGGTGGCACTCTTTCTTCCACATCCTGTGGGCTTACAGTAAACTTCCCTCCAGAGTAATCTTCTCTCATAGGTCACAACACACAGCTAACACAAGCTGTTGTTCACCTCATTGCACATCTGTACAATCGAGTACACAACCGTACTCCAAGTAGATCTCTCCATGACCTTGCTGATGTATTGCTGTCACCTTGGATCTAACGTCCCCGCGCTGATCTCCTTTCTGAACCTCGCATCCATACACCCCTGCAAGTCAAACCTGATCTTACTTAAACACACATGGGGAATCCTACTTGATTCCACCATGGGAAGAACTCTCCAAGCTTCACATAGCTCTTCTCCAAATTCTCCACTTAACAATACAGCCCATGAGTCTATTATATAGATCTCATGCATACACTGACTAGACTTGCGGCTCAAGGCTTCGAACAAGCCTTTACCATGCAAACTTTGCGTTCACTTAACTGACTGTTCGTAAATAGCAGTTCAGACCGCTACAGGTGACCGACGTCGGTCCCTGCCCTCCTGGAGGTGACCGACGTCGGCCGACATCCTGCCGTCGCCGGTTTCCTTTCTGTGTCCCCTGACCGACGTCGGTGTGGCCTGTCGACGCCGGCGACTGCTTGCGCTAGAAACCCTCCTATCTGTTTGCCTTAAGGTGTAGCTTTTAGCTCCACACCCTAACATTTTTATGGTAATATAATCAACCTCGAAGGATTCAAATTAAGGTGATAATGATGACTGAGATGAAGAATAAGAAGGAGAAGTAGATCTAGAAGAACTCATTTATGCCCTAAATGAGATTGACAAGCTTATGAAAGAAAATTCTAAAAAAAGGCTTAGTCAAAAAGAGATTGAGAAATAAAACAAAATAAATGAAGAATCTGATCAATTGATAGTGAACTTAAAGACTTAGGTAGAAGAGGCAAAGAGGATAGAGGATGTAGTCAAATTTGATTTGCAAGAAAAGTCCTTAGAATGTTTGAAGATGAAGGAAGAAATCATGGACCTAAGAGAAAAGATTAAAAAGGCCAAATAACAATTGATAAAGGTCTAAAACTGAAAGGAGGATCTACCATATTAGATGAAATGATACATTCATAAAATCTCTCCAAGGAAAGACCAAGTCTTGGATATGAGAAAGGCAAGTGTCCCATGTTGAGTAAAGCTAGGAATCTGTATGAAAAATTCAAGGAAATAGTAGAATTAAGAATTAAAAAGGAATAAATTTACATTCATAAGGAGAAGAAGAGTAATATTTTAGCTCCTATAAAGACCAAGGTTGATACTACAAAAATCAATGTAATAGTAAGGAATGAAAAGAAGGATATATTCATGAGATCTCCAATATATCCTAAAATAAAAATAATAACCAAGTATTTTTCATCATTCTATGGCTATTGTTATAGCTATAATCAATTTAGGCATAAAGCAATTAATTGTAAGGTTGTTCCCAAGAAAAGGATAAGCTTTTTATGTAGGAATTCATTTACTCCTCTATTAGATCTAGATGTCATATGCTATAAATGTAATAACTTTGGGCATATATCAAAGTATTGTAGAATAAATATTTTCAAATAAAATTCTAAAAATGGAAAAAGAGTCAACATTCCTAAAGTGAACAAAGGTTCAAAAATTGATAACAAAATAAATAAAAGTAAAATCAAGAAGCCCAAGGAGATATGGAAGAAGAAGAATAAATCAATGATTTCTTAAACTACTTTATATGCTAAAGAGAAAAATCTATGCGTTATAGATAGTGGCTTCTCAAAACATTTGACCAGTGACAAGAGTAAGTTCACCAATCTAAGTCAATTCAAAGAAGGGATTGTTAGTCTAGGAGAGAATACAACAGTTAAAATCAGAGGTAAAGGAACATTGAACATTGATGCAAAGCTCCCTACACAAGATGTTATTTATGTTAAAGGACTAAAACATAATCTATTGAGTGTCAATCAAATGTGTGATAATGGCTATAAATTCATAGTTGATGCTGAAGGTTATGAGCTAAGAAGGTCTAGTAAAACAGTTACTCAAGGAAAGATGACTAAAATAAATATATATAATTTGATTGAAGCAAATAATACAAATTATCTCATGGGTAAGATTGATGAGAGTTGGTTATGGCATAGAAATATGGGCCATGTTAACTTTGACAATTTAATCAAAGTAAGTTCTAATAAATATGTAAGACACATGACAAAGATAACCAAGCCTACAAACACTATTTGTATAGAGTGTCAACTAGGTAAGCAGACTAGGGTCTGATTCCAAACTAAAGATTATGCAATTAGAAAGCCTTTATAGATAGTTCATACTGATCTGTATGGACCAACCAAGACAAGAGGTTTAAAAGGAGTGTACTATTTCATGTTGTTTTTAGATGACTAAACTAGAATGACATGGGTAACTTTATTAAAGGATAAGTCTCAAGACTTTGAGAGATTCAAGATCTTTAGAGCCATGGTTGAAAATGAAATTGGAAAAAAGATCAAGTGCCTTATATTTGACAAAAGTGGAGAATTCAATTCAAATGATTTCATAGAGTACTATGAGAAGCATGGAATTAAAAGACACTACTCAGCTGCAAGAACCCTTTATCAAAATAGAGTGGTTTAAAAGAAGAATAGGACCATTAGGGAGATGGATAGGATAATGCTAAAAGAAGTTGACTTGTCATATGCTTATCAGAGAGAGGTAGTCCAGGAAGTCATATATATCTTGACCCAAGTTCAATTGAGAGTTAACAATGATAAGACTCCATATGAGCTATGGTATGGAAAGACTACTTCTATCAAATACTTTAGATTGTTTAGAAATAAATGCTACATTTGAAGGAAGGAGAAAAATCTAGGTAGTTTTGAGTCAAGGTGTGATGAGGGAATATTTATTGGTTATTCCACTCATAGAAAAGCCTATGTTTTCTACAAAAAGAGACTTCATAAGCTAGTAGAGAGAATTCATGTTAAAGTTTAAGAGAAACTCAATGAAGTGATTGATCCCATAAAGGAGATTAGTATTGAAGACCTGAAAGAAGAAGAGGAGGATGAAACATTAGATAATGAAGAAGAGGTAATGAAAAATGAAAAGATGCCTCCTAGATTTATTCAAAAGAATCATCCTAAGGAATAGATCATTGGAGACTTGAAAGAAGGATTTCAAATGAGGATTAGGGTAGAAATGAGCAAATAATAGGTAAGTTTTACATTTCTATCTTAAATTAAGCCCAAAAACTATGCTGAGGCCAACAAAGATGAGAATTGGAAAAAGGCCATGGATGAGAAACTAAATCAAATAAAAAAGAATAAAACGTAGCAGCTAGTTCCAAGACCCATAGACAATAATGTCATAGGCATAAAATGGGTCTTTAAAAATAAGTTAAATGAAGATGGAGCTATAGTGAGAAATAAAGTGCAACTTGTTTGTAAGGGGAATGCTCAAGTAGAAGGAATAGACTTTGAGGAGACATTTTCTCCAATGGAAAGATTGGAAGTAATCATAATGTTTTTAACATTTTAAATTTTTAAGAAGTTCAAAGTCTATAAAATGAATGTTAATTCTAATTTTATAAATGGAATGATTGAGGAAGAAGTCTACATAGGACAACATGAAGGTTTTCAACTAAATGATAAGGAAATTTACATGTGCCAACTAAAGAAGGCATTATATGGTCTAAAATAGGCACCCAAAGCATGGTATTCAAGGTTGGATTAGTATTTGTAACATCAATAATTTATCAAAGGCTATGATGATATTAATATATATGTTAAATCTGAAAATGATCATAGTTATTTATGTTGATGACATAATTTTTGGTGGTAGAGACAACAATTTGAGAAAAAAATTTACATATCAAATGAAAAAGGAGTTTGAAATGTCCATGCTAGGAGAATTTGCATTCTTTCTTGGTCTATAAGTTACACAATCCAACTAAGTAATATTCATATCTCAAACCAAATATGAAAAGGAGATGCTCAAGAAGTTAAGAATAGAAGATAGACAACTAGTTAGTACTCCTATGATAACTGGATGTAATTTGAGGAAAAATGATGAATCTCCTAAAGTAAATCATATTATGTATAGATCAATGATTGGTAGTTGACTTTATCTTATTGCTACTAGATCAGACATGATGAAATCTATATACATGGTTGATAGACTCCAATCTACTCCAAAAAAAATCATGTAAATGTAGTAAAAAGAATCTTTCTATATATCAAAGGTATAGTAGACTATGGTTTGTGATGTCCTTCAAGTAATGATTTTACTTTGATAACATATACATATGTTGATTGGGAAAGAAGCACATATGATAGAAGAAGCACAATTGATGGTGTATTCTTCCTTGGTAACAGACTTGTTTCATGGCTAAGCAAGAAACAAGATTCAATTACTTTATCTATAGCAGAAGTAGAATACGTTGCAATAGTGGCATGTTACACACAAGTGTTATGGATGAAATAGATATGAAGATACATGGAGGTAGAGTTTAAAGGACCAATTCACATTTGGTGTGACAATTTAAGTGTAATAAATATCTACAAAAATATAGTGATTCATTATAAGACCAAGCATATATCAATTAAGTATCGCTTTTTGAAAGAGAAGGTTGTTGATCAAGAAGTTATATTGGAATATGTTCACACAACAAATTAGATTGAAAATATTTTCACTAAGTCTCTATCTAAAGATTAATTTGAATATCTAAGATAGTAGCTAGGAGTGGTGGATCCTACACCACATCACTAATTTATGGTGATCAGACATATCTCTAGGAAGAGTTCTTAAAGAAACATCTCTAATTCTTGAAATAAAAATAGCTTAGGTAAATGATTCATGGCCTAAGGGGGAGCTTCTCTTTTTATATTCATCTAATAGGTCTGAGGATCAAAACTTTTTTAGATAGAGCTAGTTGGCATACTGGAAGAGATGCTTTGTCATTAATGTCAAAGGGGGAGAAATATAAAAGATAGAGGTGCAGAGCAGTGATTAATTTTTTTTGCCATCAATGACAAAGGTGGAGATTGTTGGAAATTTGAGTGTCATGGTTGATTTGTGTCATGGATGTTTATTGATGACAAAAGAAGCATGTGTAAATTGTGTTGTTGATAATGACAAAGGCATAATTAATGTTGGAAACTTGAGGAGTCATTAAGTCTGTCAAGAAGATCAAATAAGGAGAGGTTCAGTGCTCAAGTATAAATCCATGTGCATATATTAATGACAAAGGTAGATATTTGAACTCAAAAAGATCATGCACATATCCAAAAAGAGCAAAGTATGGATCAAACAAGTTCAATAACAAATTAGGTTTGTGAATCACTATTACTTTTACTCATTTATGAGTAACATGTAAGTAACTCTTGAAAACCTAATTGGGTCTTGACTTATGTGTTGATCAAGTTTATCAATTCAAAGTACTTCTACTTATAAAATTTTATAAGTAAATCAATCATGAAAATATGACTGGGTTTGAATGGAGAATATTAGTTTTTTAGAGTGACTTAACTTGTTTAAATATTATAAGTTGAGTAGTTAGAAGAAGCTAACTTGGTCTAGGAGAGGTAATTAGGTTTCTAGGATGACTTATCTTTGTTAATTTTTATAATTTAAGTTGTGGTAAGAACCTGAATGGGTCAGGATGAAGTAACTTGTGTTTATTTGATGTTATTACTTATTTAAAACTTATAAGTCAAGAAATGTTACAAACCTAAATTTGTCTAGATGAGTGGTTTGGGGTTGTAAAGTGACTTAACTTATTTAATTTTTATAAGTTAAGTAGGTTGAAGAACCTAAATTGGTCTAGATGATTGAATCAATATTTTGGAATGACTTTACTTCTTTCATAATATTATAATTCATGTAGTATAGAGAGCCCAAAATGGTTTTGGAGAATTCTTTCAAAAAAATTGTTAAGTCCTCATCAAGAAAATTATCCCAAACAAAATGTTGAAGGGATGGTTTCAAAAATTTTGAAGGGTATGTGTTCAGTTGAAAAGTTCTTGAAGGGTAAATTTAAAAAAATTTAAAGGGAAAGTGGACCAATCAAGAAATCCAAAGGGATGGTTTTAAATTTTTTGAAGGGTATGTGGTCACTTGCAAATTTATTGAAGGGTATATTTAAAAAAATTGAAGGGTAAGTGGACCATTCTAGAAAGTCAAAGGATCATTTTAGGAAATTTTAAGGAAAATTATACCATTAAATAATTACAAAAGGATCTTTTCAAAATTACCAAAGGGTATGAGGACCTTTATAGAGAAACTCAAGGGTAGTTTGTAGAAAGGTTGAAGGGTATGTGGACAATTTTAAAGTCTCTGAAGGGTATCTGGACCATTAGAAAGTCTCTGAAGGGTATCCGCAAAGTTTTGAAGGATTTTTTCACTTTTTTTAAAGGAAAATTTTTATTGAATTTGAAGAACTTACCAGAGGATATTTTTCCAAACTTGTTGAAGGATATGGTCAAAAGAAGTGTAGAGTAAAGCTCAAAGCTAGTGCACAGATGGAAAGTGTCACATTCATGCTTATTAATAAGATTAATGTCTCAAAATAAATAGTATAATGAATATATAATGGATCAAAGTGTTTTCAATCTTGAAAGGTGATTAACTAATAATAGCTAGTGTCAAGATAAACATCAAGCAAGTCTAGAAGAGATCGATGGAGCAAAGGCCTTCAAGGATGTCGTAGAGAGTGAGATGTTAATAAATATACCAAAGGATAACATAAAATAAATTTAAGTAAATATCTTTAAAGAAGCTTATGTATTTAGTTAAACTATGTGTTCATGAAAACCCGACAAGAGATGGAGTGTTTAGTGTTAAGACTTATATTTTCAAGACCCTATCAAAGTGAGTCGGTTATACAATTTTGAAGCATAGATTAAATGGGCATAATTGGTTCTTCTAAAAATAGTTATTTCTTTAAGTCTCTTATATATATTTAGAGGTTGATTTCAAATTAACGAGATGTGAAATTCCAAATTGATGAAGGGTAGGGAAAATAAATAGTTATACACATTTTGGGATGAGAAGAGTTTAAACCATAGGTGAAAAAATATGAAACTTGTCTGAGCATGGAGGAGTAGTGTCTAATTGGAGAATATTTGAGTGTCAAATACATAAATTAAGATATAGAGAAAGGGTGTAGGAAAAGGGAAGGATACACAAAAATGTGTTGAATGGGAAATGAGTAATTGCATATTGGACCTACAACAAAGAATAGAGACTTGGATTCTTTTATGAATCTTATTTATTATTTTGAATTATAAATGTCTAATACATTGGCAACATTAGATTAAACTAGGTTGGTTCTTATAATATGGAGTAGGGGATTCCTGAGAGTTGGTACTCTTCAAACAGAGGATTTATGTCTCCATGGGATGGGTATCTTGAAATATAACCAATGAGGTTCTGTCAGTGAGACATACTTTGTGAGGTTAGATTAGAACAATAGATTATATCTAATTTTTCACCATGGTTTTTACCATTGGGTTTCCATGTATAAATCTGGTGGTGTGCGTTATGTTTTGTGATTGTGTTATCTCTATTTCATGTGTTTATGTTTTCATACATTTAAAATTATTTTTGAAAGTTGTAAGTAGCCAATTTTTGAGATCTATTGATTCACCCCCCTCTTAATAGATAGACATTTTCAATAATTATCCATACTCAAGTAACCAAATTTCAAATTTTATATGACTACATTTCCCACCTGCTTTTATTTTAGTGATGTAGAAAAATGAAATACTAGGATAAAGGAAAAAAGAAAAAGAAAACATACATAAACTTACCTGTGAAGGTGAAGCTCATGAAGTTATGTGATGTTGGATGTGTGTAGAGAGAGAGTATGATGTAAAGTGTGAACTTATAATGAAAAACATAGAGTACATCAGTTCTTACTAGACATGTTATATCTGAGATAAGAATGTACAAAAGATAGGTAAGAGAGAGAGGAAGAGAAAGGAATGAATACACATCACCAAGTATGCAAACCAATACAAAACCTATTATAATGGTGGATTATGTTGGGTGTGTGTTGTACCAAAAGCTATATTATGAACAAATTTGAATGCACAATTCCTTAGAAAGTGGCTCAAGAATGCAAAGGTAGGCCCTTTAGTTCTATCATCACCTACTAAGTGAAGCTAATGAATCATGCATGTGTTAATCAATGTTTGGAATATGTGTCCAACCCCTCTAAATAGGTGGCTCAAGAATATAAATGCTAGCTAGTCCTTTGGCTCCATCATTACCTTGTGAAGTGAATATATGAAGTGATACCAATATAAAATATATGAGATGGCCCCCGAATCTCATAAATGTATTATATTCTAATAATGTTGGCATGGATAGTATAATTTATGCTAGAAAATAGGCCACTCTTGGCCATTTCAAAAGATGGAGATTATGATTGTATGAGAGCCACTCTAAAACTAGTGCAATAGGCTTATATGGAATCCAACTCAGGAATTTAGGTACTCAGGAAGTTGAGATTGTATGAAATCTAAACTTGGAAAAGGATACAAACCACCTATATATGGAATAAGGAATTAAACCATATAGAAATTTATGAAATATAAAATAAACTCAAAAAAGAGGAGGACCAATGTGTCACACACATTTCCCCCAATAACTGGTGTCTAGAACATGGATTTTGATCCAGAAGTTATATCAACTACCTAATCTAAAACTAAAAGTGAGAGCCATCATGTCACACATGATGCCCCCTATACATATATTATCTAAGAAAAAATTATATTGAAATATGCTAAATATGGATTGTGTTATACTAAAAAACCTATGACTAAATTCACCTTTATATTTATTTCTAGAAAAATTGATTTTTTTTGCTATCTAGACAAGAGCACCAAAAATAAGACACACTACTATCTAGAACTGTAGTCCAACTTTTTAAATATTATCTAAGGCCAATTTTGATGAATGGTATAGATTCTCTGATGTCTTCTTGGTTTGTTCTACCTGGTTTGATGTCTAGTTTTTGTTCTAAGTGTTTTCAAAACTATTGTTTTGACCACTAGGAGCTTTAATCTCTGTGACAAAACCCTTATTTTTTACCCCCTCTTTTGAGGGTAGGTATAAGTACCCTAAAATTCATATCCTAAAAATAATAATCTTTTTAAGTGTGTTAAGATAGAAATATACATGATATAATAATGATAATAAAAAAAATATCTCAAGATATAGAAATATTTGTATTGTGAGATTGTTAAATCAACAAGGTTATGCCTAGGTAAATATAATAATGTCATAGCATGTGCAATGTATTGAACTAGAAATATAAATGTTATATGCTAGTTTTTAGTTTTCAAGGAGTTATGGAGTATGATTTCCATCATGGAATCCAAAAAAGCAAAGAAAATGCATGATATAGATCATGGCATTACAACAATTACAAAAGTAATCAAGAAACAAGCACATGGATTAAGAAGCAAGAATCATACAATAGTGGCCAAGGGGCCAAGAAAATAAAAGGAAATAGGCACATGCCACTAAAATTGGAAAATAATCATACATGGCATGTTCAAATGCCACATACACATATAATAGAAACAAGCAAGATTGGCATGAGGTCCACATGAACATATAAGAGTAAAAGCAAGGGACATTGGAAAATGTCTAAAGGTACACATGCATGAATAGAATCAAATTACATTGGAAAATGTCCTAAGGCACATACAAGAGATAAGTAGGAACTAGAAATGCAATCTAACAAGCTATGCTAAGCAAAAAGGTAAAACATACAATAACTGGAAAGAAAGAATCACATCCAACTAATCAAAGTAAGAGTGAAGGTATGCAAGACATGTTAGTACATGACTAAGTATATACTAATGAGATATACAAGTGCTAAATACTAGTGAAATGTCAATATAGTAATTTGTGTGATCTAGTAAGTAATGTAAAAAATCATGATATCTTAGAGTGTATAGTGTAGAAATGACATAACCTGGATGGTGTAGTCATGTAGAAGATGCCCCCAATGGGTATGTATATCAATGTGTGTCTCAAATGTAGAAGTAGGATTCCCCCTTGATGGGTAGAGTGAAGTAGTCAAGGATTTTTATGTCACTATACACACTCAAAGAAGATCAAGTGAAGCATGGTAATGTAGATAAATTATCAAACAATAGCATGAAATAACAAATGTAAGTCCTAGCATAGTAATAATAATGTAAAGCATATATGTTGAATATAATCAAAATGTTCTTATGTTTTTGGATTTTGAAATGTTATATTATTTTTTAAATAAGCTATGTATAGGAAAGACTAAGAAGAAATGATACTAACTAATGAGTCTTAGATGATACTCCATGTCATGGTGTCCTGTATCAAACAAAGGTATCATGCATGATCATGAAACGTGATGGAAAGGCTAAGACTATGATTCTAAAAGTTGTGTGCATTATAAATGTTCTAAAATATTTAAGGTAGAAACTATGGGGTCCCTCTATAATGTTGAGAAGTGGATGTAGTTTTAGGGCTCTTAGGGACCCATCTAGAAGTAAGATAAGCTCTCTGAACATGTGCTTTATGTGTAGATACATGATATCTCAATGATGCTACTATGGGTGTGAATATTGTATCTAAAATATGTCTAGAGTCTTAAAGTAGTGGAGGTGTATGAATCTTCTATACTGGTATTGGATGCCTCAACTATGTCTAAAATCTATACCAGGGGAAAAACTATAACTGGTAGGGAATAAAACTAGTGTAGAAGATGGAACTAGTGACTGTAAAAGAGATGGCTCTAAAGTGGGGAGTGGTAACTCATATGGAACTCTAAAAATTGTAATAACCTAATTAGTGTGAATTAATTTCATAAATTTGTGAAACGTAGATGGTACTTCTCAATTTTTTTGAATCCATGGGTGACCAAGTAACATATCAAAAACTCATGCACTAAGAACTATAGTGAAATATGTGATCACATGTGTTGGACTAGTCTATAAAGAAAGTACAATCTCACCCAATGAATTCTATATGTGCCCACTAAATCCATTGATAATTGTATATATCATAGTGATATCCTATTTTGAATAGCCCAAATGCTATAATAATGTAATGGTACACATGTTGACACTAGAACCATTATCGATGAGAACATTATGAATGGGCTGATTATGAATATGTGTTCTGATAAAGAGCGAATTATAGTCTAAATTATCCTCAACAATATCTTAATATAAGAAGGATATAAAAGGTCTAGTTGAAACCCTAGACTCACTCACACATATCATACCTCTCAAAGGATGTGATTCAACTAAAGGTGTTGGGTATGTAACTGGTGGAGGATGTGCATGGTATATATCATGAACACCTAATGTGTCTCCTTTCTCTTGGTTAGAATGCTATGGTAATGGATTTAATAATATTTTCAAATCTTTATCATGTGTTGTCTTAGCCTATGGAGGCTTAATTTAAATGCCAAGATCAAGTAGGTTGCCATCTATCAAGTCTTATATCTTATGTCTCAAACTAATGCATCTATTTGTAGTGTGGCCTACTGCCCTAAAAAAACCACAAAATGCCTATTGATCATATCCTTTTAGAAGAGGATTTGTTGGGTCAAGTTATAAAATAGGAAGGAGAGTAATGATGTTATATTCCAATAACTACTATAAAACTCTATCTGGAGAAACTGGTAGATTGGTAAATACACATCAAGGAGGTGCTGATAAAACCACATGTTGAGGGGGCTTTGAAGCTGCATTGACTATTGGTTGACTCTAATTCTTGTTATCATTAACTTTGACCTTGTATGGGACTTTAATATTACTCTTGTTTGTTGTGTTTATAATGCTTATATAGTTGAGTTTGCCCATTGAAATGAGTTTGAATTCTCTTTCCTTTAATGTATGACATAATTTAGTGAATGAATAGAATCTTTTGAACATAATATATTTATGCAATGCTGGTAGAAGGATCTATTTGAAGAGATCCTATAACTCTTGATCTACCATGGGGTTAGTCATCTTAGCCAAGGTGGTCTTATATCAAAGCACATAGTCTATGAGATGTTCATTTGATTTCTATTTTTGTTCTATAATTTGTGCATACGAAACCTTATCACCAATGTTAATACTAAAAATGTTCTAGGATCATGTAAGCTAAAGGATTGAATTCATTGATCAATTGATTTAGTATACTATAGAACCATTGTAAATCATAATCCTTTAAACTTCATGGAAATATCTTGGTAAGTAGCTAGTCATAAGGTACATAATCCAAACATGGTACATAAAAATATCTCAAATGTGTCTCTAGATCACCCTTGCCATCATAAATAATAATCTTAGGTTGAACAAAACCTTATGGTAAGGGTATATAAGCAATGTGACATGCCAATGGTGTATGTAGAAGAGCACAAAAATCCAAAGCTTCCATAGGTCTCATGGTACCTCGCTCAAGATGTAGTAGCTTAGATAGAAGAGATATTATCAGTTGCACAAGGGATTCCACATCAAGGGAGATGGATGTACTAGTTTTAACTGGTGGAATAGAGGTAGGTTGGGCTACTATAGGGGGTTATTGAGATATAGTTTCCCCTATAGTGTCATTTTCAATTGGTTTCTCTATAGGAATGAAAAACTCAACTTCTTTAGCCTTTTTAATTTCCATGAGAGATTATAATATAAGAGTATGATCTTGAGTTATTCCCTGTGTCTTTCTCTAAAACTTTAGAGGATGAAATATTTGTTGAATACAACTTCATTATCAACAATGGGTGGAAGTGGATTAGTAGTCTAATGTGGTGGATCATGAGCTTCGGTGTGTACATCATCATTGGAATTCCATATTGCTCATTATTTGAATAATTTTGATTAAAATTGGTGTAATATAGATGTGTAAAATCTATAGCTAGATTTTTTTATCCATGGTGTATGGTCAAGTTAAAGGAATCTAGGTGAATTCAGGAGGATTGCCACTAAGTCTTGCACTTCATCTTGAAGGACAAGATGCAAGGAACTTAGGTGGCATAAATAAAACAACTTGGATACTAGTAGAAAATATTAAACTAATATAATCTAAATAAGGAACTGTAATATGCATAGAAAGAATACGGAGCTCCCAAACATGTAAGATGATACCTCAAGAATAAAAATAGGAGCTAGTATATGAAACTAGGGATTTTTCAAAATACTATGAATTGTTTAAATTGTAATTAAATTTTTGAGTTAAATATGCAAGATAAAATTCATAAATTTATGGGAAAATACTTAATTTAATAGGACCTAGTATATGCAATTAGGGTTTTGAGAAAAATAATTTTTTGAAAATTACTATAAATTTTTGAGATTTGAAGTTATTTTTCTAATTTTAATATGCAACTAAGAATTTAGAAAATGAATGGAAATTTTCTAGGAGATACTTGATGCAAATAGGGTTTGAAATAAATTTATTTTAAAATTTACTACAAAATTTCTAAATTTGAGAGGAATTTTTTTTAATATTTAATAAAAAATTTGGAAATTAATATGAAAAATTAGCTAGAAATTTGCCCTAGGGTTTCTAGGGTTTTTATGCAAAATTTGAAGTCAGGTTCACCAAATGTTTTATTATTTTTGGGAAATTAGATGTTTAACTCCTAAAAAATAAATGGGTCTAAGTGGATAAAATTAGTAAATAATATGCATAATTAAGCTACTAGTTTGTGTGATTTAATTGTATTTTTGTCTTTTCTAAAAATAGTAATAAGTGAGAGAAAATATAACATAGCTTATTCTATGCTATTTTGGCTACGATAGAGATTGATACTAGAGGAGCAAGATTGGAATACCATCAAAAAATAAGATCTAGAGTTCATTTCTTTGTTAGACAGGACCATTGAAAATAGGATACCATGTTTTTTGGTATAGTAGTTTTGGTCTTGTTTTGACTATCCAAAATAATCATAGAGATATGATTTTTTTGGGTTTTATTCATAATGTCTATGTGAGCTTGTATACCAAATTTTAGATCATCACTTTCAATGGAAATTATTGTAGATATGATTATTTATGTGCTTGTGTCTTGTATGAAATTAAAAGGAACTTTGGCAAATAGGAAAAAAAGGTTAATGTGTAAAGGATACACTCGATGAAATTCACACCCCATGTGTGGGCACACTACCTGCATACCAATACTCTAATGAGGGATCAAGCTATATGCATTTCTCCCATTGAAGTGCTTGGTGCAATAGTGTGATGAAAATGCAAGTAAATTTGAAACTAGGTGTACTTGGAATGACTAGGGATAGGTATGAGGGTTTTAATAAGATTGAAATACTATTGGATGGATATATGTAGAGAATAGGGATAAGTGTTTCAGTGATCTTGTTAATATTCTTGCTTCTCTCTTGTAAATGAGTGCCAAACCCTCTAAATGGACTTTGAATGGAATTTTATAAGGGATTTAATGATCATGGGATAAAATGAATTTGCATTAGGATGACACGAATTAGGATGAGGATTCAAGAGAAATCAACCATTAAAACCTATTTTTCACTTGGACAATAACACTTAAAACTGGACACCTTGGGTTAAAGTACTCCTATCTAACTTGGGCACTATTATTCATAGGGAATGAGACTTGGGGGGGAAGGATTTGGGCTCAAGAGAGCTACCTAGGTCTAAAATGGTTAAGTTTGAAAGGATATGGATGATTGGGAATTAGTGAAAGAAAATCCTAAAAGGGTTGTGCAAAAAAGTAGGACCTATGGATTGGATGTCATTATCCATACTCAAGTATCCAAATTTCACATTTTATATGAATACATTCTCATTTTTAACCTTGTGTTAGTTATAATTAAGGTGTAATGATTTAAGATAGATCTATCTTCAATTTGGTAGTTTACAAAGCTCACTCCTGAATTACTACACTCTCTACTTGGTTTTGCTTGGATGAAGCGATCATCTTTTGATGTCAAGTAAGGAGTGGTCCCTCCTTAAGCCACCAAGTCTTAACATTCTCCCTCATTAGAATACATGTAATGACCTTGAGGTTGCCCCAAAAAAATTTTACATTCTTCTCCTTTAATTAGGTTGTTATGGATTGGAACTATGGATCTTGAGGTGGGAGAAGAATTTGGATTTTAGGTATTAGGTGACCTATTGCAATTAGATTGATCTAGTCCCCTCCATTGACCATTATGCTATGGTGGAAATCTATTTGATTTTGGATGTTAATAGTAGGATTTTTAAGATATAATATGTTGATTTGATTGCTTAGTTAAAGCTTCTAAGGCCTTATATTTTTCTTGCCAATCAATTACATCATTTTATTTATTTATATCAACTTTAGACTTGCTATTGGATTTGAAACTAGAGAAAGGATGGAATGGTAGTAGGCATGTTAGGAAAGATAGACATTAAGACCTTTGGAGTGAGTTTACCATCTTGGATCAAACCATTATCATCTCTAATATCCACATCATAGGGATCAATCAAGGTATACCCTCCCATGGATTGCAATATTAAATCTATATTAGTTCTAATAGCTCTGAGGCAAGTTGGGAAAACAAAACTTGTAGAGGGTCTAATGGGATGTGGAAGCCTATTCCATGTCCTTTGGAACCTTTAATTGAAATTATGAATGAATTCCTTAGGCCCTCTTTGGATAACATTTATCTTATGGATCAGTGATGTATGATCATTCCTATCCTAAAATCTTTTAGTCAATAACTCCCCAAATTCATCCCACATAGTATTGCATCTTCCTGGCAAGTATCTATACTAATCAATGGTTTTTCTCCTAAGGGACATGTAAAGTAATTTTATTTCTATGTTAATTTTTGTGATATTATAGAAATTGAAAAAGTTAGATATGTTTCTAATGTTTTCACTTAGGGTGATAGGACCTTCCCCATTGAAAGTAAGGACACTCTTGGTTGTATTGGGAGGTATATCATCATAGGTAGCAAGGTTTATGGGATTTTCAATATTGAAAGTTACGAAAGAATGTTACCTTCAATATGTTCTTCACTCTCTTGATCTCATTGAATTTCAAAATCTTCCTTCCCTTTAGACTCTTCCTCAGGATTTTCAAGTGTCAATAAAGGATAAGGATACTAAACTTCAAGAGGAAGTTCAGGATGAGGGAGTGGATTTTTAGAATGATTAATTCCACTATAATCTAATCTAGTAATGACCATGAAGCATAAAAATGAGAAATTTCTCTATAAATAGTTGTTGTAACTTTGGTGAAGTCACTAAATGCTAAGTAGGAAACACTAGTGCATGTGTGGTATTTTTAAAACCAACATTCACCATGACAAGAAGCGTTTGGGAAAATTGTCCCACTAGGCATGCCAAAAATGTTATCACTCAATTTTTTACCCTTAGAGAGGTAGTTCAATCCTAATCCAATTGAGTGAAATAGTCATATTACCTTTAGAACTATGAGGTGTCTATAGTTGGGGAAAACCTCTATTTGAGAGGGTTATCTCCCTTAATATACTTGTTTAAACTCATCACCTATGCTACTAACTTGCTAGGATGAAAAGGGAGAGAGAAATATGAAATAAACCTAGCCTAATGAGGTGATGAACCTAGTTTAACTCCACAAGACTACCATAAAATTTCACTATGAAAGGTGATTCACAAAATTAATCTCAACAACTAAGGTTTCTCTAACATAAGTATTTTAACATGAAGGTAAGATGCAATGCATTTCTCAAGGTGGATGAATAAGAGGTATTATTGTAGATGATAGTACTATTTATTATACTTAAATATATGGCATCTTATGAAAAATTAGTAGACAAAAACATAGTGGTAAATAACTTAGTGGTAAAAATGTAGTATGAAAAAACATCATGAGGAAAAAATGTAGTGATTAAAAAATGTAGCAGTATTGCTAATGTCGTAAAGTTGACACAAATTTCAACTAAAGTCTACACTCATGAAATCACATTTTCTTTTGTTATTTTTCTTTTAAATTTGGTGTATTATTTTTCCACCATGAAATTTTAACTACTATCACCAAAATGAACTAGGAAAAAAATAAACAATGTGATAATCACTAAAATGTCCCAATTATGCTCTTCACAACATTTTTATGACATTACGAATATCACTACATTTTTCATCTCTATGTTTTATCCTCACGACATTTTTGTCATACTATGTTTTTACCACTAAATTTTTTACCACTATGTTTTTATCTATTACCTTATCACATAGAGCTAAATATATAAAATAACACTAACTACACTTCATGTGACCTGTTAGAGAGAATAATACTTGCACAAAACATGAAAGAGTAAGATAAACACAAGGAGACATGACCATCACTTGCCATTCAACTATCAACTAATTCACACACTAAGACAAGAAGTTGAGAACTTGAAACCAGCTTGAAATATTTTATTCAAAGGAAGAATTAGTACTCAAACTAGAATGGTTCACCATGCCAGATGTGGCTTCATTACAAAGCCAAAAGTGGTTTCTTATATAGAGAAATGGGAAGAGAGAAGGAAAGGCATAGAAGAATAGGATTTACAAGTGTCCTCATGAGTTATAAAAGAAAAAAAAGTTATGGAATAGTCATAAATAGGCTTACAAATATATGTTTCTCACTCCTTAAGATTCTCCAACCCTCCATGTGGTGTACGAGTTAGAACTTGGCTTGACACCTAGACTAGGTTCTTGAAAATTTCCCTTATTTGCATAAGAAGAGTGAAAAATGAAATATTAAATAATAAATTCACCATTAATTCATTTATAAAAACTAATTATACACCTATCATTCCTTAAGAAACTTCTTTAATCTAAAATTTCATCATTCAGATGCATAGTTGTTTTGAAACTCTTCATTTCCAATGCTTATCTTGGTCCAAGTGGCCCAAAACTCAAGTTCATATTCTCCAAGACACTCTTTCTCCATGTATGGTCTTAAAATATATTATAAAACTTTAAAAAAAAAATGGTTCTTGTAACAACTCCCAAGACTCAACTTTACTCCTCAAGCTCTCACTAGGCCTATTTTACTTGTAGCCCTGAAAACCTATAAACCTCCTCATGCAGGACAATATACAAAGTTTAATGGAAAAAAAATCATATTATATGACCCATTATGGTCTTATAGCTTCATGTCATGTTTCATGTCCATATTATAAGTGGAAGTCCATTTTTCTAACATTTTCTCTCTTTAATTAGGCCTCTTTACCTAGAACCCTATTTTCTTGATCTAAAATTATACCACAGAATTTAAATCACCCAACATAATTTGATTCTCTATCCCTATTCTATCCCAACCTCCATGTCAACTTTGAGGTCCTGAGAACCATGAAATGACCTTGCCACCTAGTCTCATTTTAGGCCTATTTGAGATTGCATTAGAAAATGATCCTTGTTTGACTACCTACAGAATATCATATGAATAATTTTTGGCTTTAATATATTTAAAACATTTAAAATTACCTCCTCAAACTATTGAAAAGTTTTCCTTCGCTCAAAACCCCTAAAAATCACCAAAAACATGCAAAATAAGGTATTTATTGTAGTTTGTATAACTACAAGTAAACCTAAAGTACATTTGGAGAACTTGATTGGAGTCTTCAGCAACATCCAAGATTTTTTAGGAGAAAACTAAATCATTAAATGTCTTTTATAGGTCCATTTGTCTTGGTTAGTCATTATCAAGGTTTTAGGAGGGTTTTAAGTACATTTCATTCTTAAGGATTATTCATAAAGAATATATCTTATTTCTCCCTCCTAATTCTATAATATTGTTTTTATGGGACCCCTACATCACCTAAAATATATAATGGGTAAAATTAAAATCCTCCTTAGGTGGAAAATGTGCATTTTATGTGCTCTAATAATAGTTCTAGGCTAAAATGACCATTTTCAAGCTCTCTTTTGCAAACCAATCCCTCTCTCACATATGAAAAAACATTAGGAAGGATCAAAAATCTATCCCATGTCTCCATTCGTCCCCTTTTTCTCTTGACCATAGTCTCTAATTGTTGATTCCTTGAGGAGGTTATTACACTTATAGGCCTAATGTCTGTGTTTTCAATATTTTGCCTTTAAAAAGAGTGATATAATCACTCAGACACCTTTGAGTGGATGGGAATAAATATATTAACCTCTTAATCATGTTATCTCACCTAAGCTATTTTTTTCACTTTATGGCACTTTACGTATTCAATTCACAAAACCTTACGGTGAAGTTAGAGGTTATCATTGGCCTTTAGAGACCCTTGTATATGGTGTTATTTCTATAAAATATTGTGTTTCTTGTTTATTCATTTTCCATTAGGTTCTTAAGGATTTTATATATCAATATGGAGTTAAACCTACCTATATAATCTTGACATATCTCTTACTCCATTCAAGACTGGTTGTAGGTAGTGGCTATAGGGTTTTAGGATTTCCTTAAGACATTTGATTGTGCAAGATTAAGTGAACTCAAAAAGGATTTTGAATGTTCCAAACACCAATTTAACCTTAAATATATCATTCTCTTCCAAGTTATTAGGTGATTCCCATTAGGTCTATCATTCAAAAAGAGATCTTAAGCCCGTTTAGGCCTTTTTAGCTTTCATTATGATATATCACTCTAAAGTTCAAGATCACTATTTAAAGAGGTTAAGGTAAGTTTTCCTTTACTGATAACTTTCATTACATACTTAAAAAATCTCTCACACCTTATGTTACTAAATATGATTCATTACCTATACTGAGCAGGCATGTAGGTGGTGTTGACTATGCATATAATGATTATACCTAGGTTATTTTTATCACCTCAATAGGAAGGTGTTGGAGTGATCTTATTTAAAATCAAGACTCTTTTATTTAGAGTTCCACTCAGCTTTATCACTAATTTTAAACTCTATAACTTTATTCACCCTCAATCCCTATCTATTTAGGCTTGGATATAGGTGGTTTTATCTTGAGATTTCTAATCATCTAACTATTAACTTGAACTATCTTATAGTGCCATTGGTATTGAATATAGTATAACTTGTTAATAGTTCAACACATTCATCTAATCCCTTTCTATATTTATAAACATCTTCACTCTTTTAAGTGTATTTATTCATTGTAGATAATTATTGTATGTTTAACTCTGCCTACCAATTTTCCTAACTCCATGTACCATTTTTTCCTTGTGAAACTTGCACTATCTCTTCAAAGGGTTTGGATACTCCAAGGAGATATCACTTGTTCCTCAAATGTTCTCTAAGGTGCATAAGACAATATATCAAGTGGTTCACATGAGTTGAAGGATCCTAATTTGTTGACACTTTATTTAGTGACCTTCAAATGAGACAATCAACTCTGAATGGATGTCAAAGAATTCAAGATCTACCTTCATGTTATCAAAATATTATACCATATACTTGTACTCATTAATCTCCACTTATAAGCCTATAGTCCAGTGTAACTGAAACACCCCATTATCCATTCCTTGAAGGTGAATTTGTATCATCACCATCACACTCTTTTAATATCAATGGTTCAATTTAATCTTCTTCATGTTGCAATATATTTCTTATTGACACTCAGACCAAATATTTTCAATCAAACCTATAAAAGGTTTCTCAAATGCCATACATGATTTTCAAGAGGAAAAAAAAACACTTAGATAACATAGATAAGATTACATTCCAAGTGGAATAACATTTAACTCTATATATTTGAGGTGTCTTTAATTAATTATGAAGCACCTAGGAACAAAACATGATTTTCAAGAACAAAAAAACACTTAGATACCATAGATAATATTACATTCCAAGTGTAATAACATTTAACTCTATATATTTTAGAGTGACCACCATGAAGACAAAATAGAACACTTGCAATAGGAGTGATAGAACACCTTGTACTTGAGACATATTTCCTCCCCATTGAAGACACTTCATGGAGATAAAGTAAATAATGAAACCACCATGTAAATTATATATTTTATGTCTATAAATATCCCTTAAAACCATTCCTCTCCATCAAATTTAGAAGTGGATAAACATATGCAAAAATAGTCCCTACTCAAAGGGATCAGTCTTAGTGACATATTGTCACTATTAGTGATTTTTCATAAAGGAGAGGCCATTAATATGAAAAATAATTCTACTAATTTCATTCTTACTAGTAACCCTAACAATTTCCAAAGTTTAATATCCTCTCTCTCTCTCTCTCTCTCTCTCTCTCTCTCTCTCTCTCTCTCTCTCTCTCTCTCTCTCTCTCTCTCTCTCTCTCTCTCTCTCTCTCTCTCTCTCTCTCTCCATACCATTCACTTCAATTTTGCCTTTCTAAAATTGTGAATGCAAAGACAAAGGAGGGAGAATGTCTAAAGTGTCAATTTGACCTAAAACATGGTAAAAAGCCTAAACATGATCTAATAGATCCCAAAAGGCACTCTAAAACTCTTTCCAGCTAAAATTGGATCTTTTAAGGCCGTATAAGTGCCCAAAAGTGCTTGTAAAGTGTCATTTTACTCAGTTTTGGCATTAAATTGTAGATGTTTTCAATTTATGACTATCCCTTAACATTATCTAACACATTTATAATGTTATGTAAATTATAAGTATTATTTAAATGTTTGTATTTGAATATGGTACATGTAACTACTCCAAATAAGACAAAATGTGGCCAAAATGTTATTTTTGCATTTACAAGACAAATAAAAGGTTAGTGCATGATATTATGATCTTAATAACACCTCAATAACCTTATATAATGACCTTAAACCATAATAAACCTTTTTGCCATGTTTGAAAATTTAAATACCTTAAAATTGACCCCTAGGAATAGATAATTAAACATAAGACCAAACTTTGGACAATGTTAAACAAGGATAAATATGACCATATAGAAATATTTATGACCATTTAACATCATGACAAAACTATGATAATATCATGAATTTTTTTTGACAACCCTATGAAGTTTCAAGCTAGAGGGGGTGACCAATTTTATCTTGATGTCAAAATTTGGTCAACAATCACCATGGAATGTAGTCTCAAGTACTATATTACAACTAAAGGGACTCTAGGATTGGATGTAATGAGATGGACCAAATCCTCCCACCATGATCAAAACTTCTTTTGGTTGTAAATTACATGCTTTGTGAAGTCTAGATAATGTTCTAAAACTCAATGCTAGGCTAGTAATCAACATTTAGATGCACCTCTATTTTTGGTGACTTCCACTGCATGAAGACCAACATGAGGACCAAAAATTAATATTAAAAGTTTTGATTCATATAATTCAAAACTTTTTCAATGTTTTTGGTCAGCTTAGATACAAAGGATTCAGGCCAGTTAAATTCTTCATTAAGGTAGATGATGTAGTGGGTAATGTCAATTACCCCATTTGTAGCTTTTTTGGCATTATTGGTCATTTGACATTATCACCATTTGATGCATGTTTTAAACACTTAAAACTAATCATATAAAATATATAAGTGGGATTCTCTAGGAACCCCTAAAATAGGATTCAAAAACTTCCTACATAAGTGGTGATGCTTTATATTTATAAGGTTTCGCTAGTTTTTTATGTGTTGGCAAATCCATCACATGTACCATCACATCCTCATTAATGTATATGGTAACCTCCTTAGATAGATAAATATTATCCTTGTTATAACATCCTATCAATAGTTTTATGATCTCATTAATGTCGATAATATTTAGCATACAGATTATCCATTCAACATTTTTATTGTCAAAGTGATGTGGTTGTGCCCAAATAAGAGTTTATGTACCTTGGACTACCTTTGGGATGAATAACTTCTCATCCATGGCTTAGATTAACTTAGATTCATTAGGGTCTAAAAAAATTGTTTATTGAAGGGCCAACCCAATTCCTAGGTCTCCTTTTTGAGAATTGATGAGATTTCTAATCGATTGGGAAAGATCAAAAGTTTTCATTATACCCTCTTTAATTCTATTGTTGTTTTTTTGTGATAAAACTTATGCTTTTCACTCAAGGGGATAAAAAAATTATAACTATCTAAAGGTCAGTGTGCATTAAGTGTAGGATGTCCAAATGGTGTACCCAACCTAACTTTTATAGTTTCCCATAAGCTCTTATACCTTACATCACTCTAATTTTTCTATGTTATCTTTCAATCTTACTTGTGCATACATTGAATATGAATAATCATGTCTAGATAATGTATTAATTTTGTTGAGTTGGCCTATCCTTTTGGTGGTGGATGTAATACAAGAGATATCACATCACCATATTTACCCATGTTATACTTGATTATTCCTTTCATGATGTTGACCATCAATCTATTCTAGATACTTATCAATATCTTCACTTGATTTATCATTAATGACCACGTTTTACTATTAGTATCTATTATCTACTTGATATCCTACCATCATGTGATTCCCAAACATAATTGAGGTCATAAATCATCACTTTTGTCTCAATGTATCCTTTGACACATATACTCTTCATTATTGGTGAAATCTATGACATTACTCCTTATCCCTCTCTTCTATAACTCTAAGAGAGCACATTTTAACCTACATATACACCAATAAAAAAACCACACTCCAACAAAATAACTGAAATAAATCATAGACTACATGGTGTGACTCATCACCTTCTCATACTTGTAGAGGTAGATCATTGGTGGTAAGGTCTGAGCCTACTACCATTAACCCATCTAGGTAAAATGGTTCCCTATAAATCCTTTAATATTATCTTTCCTAATAGTGATAATTAATGGATAATGTATCGACCTTTCCATCTAATGTTGAGCTTGCCTTGGAAGGCTCTAAACTAATTATCATAAAGTAAGACCAGCCAATCCACATGAAATCCTTTGTACATAGGTTCATATCATGCCAAGTTTTTTGGTTGCATTTATGCACCTCTTGTGTTCAAAATGATGTGTCTATCTTAATCCATACAATTTAGCTCTAGTAAACTATGTTTCAATGATTATTGATCACTCATGCTTATAATTATTATGATTCACATATTAGGTACTACATATTCCATAGGAATAACCACTTCTAACCTATAGACTAGATAAAATGGATTAAACCCTATCACATTCTTATAATGTGTGTGGTACCCCCATATAACTATAGAAATTCAATCTTCTCAATCATGCCTTTGAACATCATAAATTTTAATAAACATCTTACCCATCACCTTATTCATAGCTTTAGCTTGGCCATTAACATGGGGATGATATGTTGTACTTTTATGGTTTAAAATTAAAAATTCATCAGTGAAAATATTTATAATCTTGTTTAATAAATGAGTTCCCCTATCCCTTAACATTTTGGTAGGACACCCAAACTTAGTAATGACATTTTCATACAAAAAATTTCATTTCATCTCTTTGGTTCAACTTATCCATATACTAACATACATCACACTATTGTGTAACTCTATGGGCATATTTAAATAAATGGGGATGCCAAAGAACATTTTGTGAGATCTTTATCATAGTTTATTTTCCTAAAAAGTGACCCCATACAATCCCCTAATGTGCCTTTTTAATTAATTGTGACCTTTCATGATCTAATAAAAATCTAGATAACACTTCATCCTTACCCACATGATAAATAATTTCATTGATAATACTATATGGAAAGGCCCTAATAATGAGTTTTTTCTTATTATTTTCCACATAGTGTTCTAGAAATATCCCATGTTCAATAAATTTGGTGATATCTTATAAATTTTATAGGACCATAGACACATGAAATATATGTGCATTTGGAGACTCATATGGGATCTCCTTTGGCTCCTCATCATTGTAAATCCTACTTAAATTATCCATACCCACATTGTCCCACCCAAAATTAACATTAATCTAAAATTGGAAATTTTGGAAGAACATTAACCACTATGAAATGTATCCTCCCAACATAGGATTATTAATTAGGTATTACAACACCTAGAAATCAATGAATAACTCAAAGGGTGTTTCCAAAAGGTAGTGCCAAAACTTTTTAAGTGAAAACAACATTGCTAGGGCCTCTCTCTTGTATGTTGTATATTTTTTCATCATAATATATAATTTCATACTTAAAAAATGGATAGGGTGATCTAATCCACCATCTCTTGGTTGTATTAATAGGTAACAATTATGCTTTCCAATTCATCTACATGTACATGAAATGGTTTAATCCAGTGTGGTAAGACTAGGATTGATGTCATCACTAGTCTCTACTTTAATTCAATGAATTATACTTTACATTCATATATCCATACAAACTATGTTCCTTTGAATAGAAAATTATCTAAAGGGTAAGATATGGTTACATACCCATTAATGAATTTATGGTATTATCTTGTATATCTTATAGAATATCACATCTATATTGAACTTGTAGGTGGAGGAATTCCCACAATTATTACAATCTTCACTTGATCTACCAAGATGCCCTTATTACAAACTACATGTCCTAGTAGGATCCTAAATGGTTTGAAAAATAAACATTTCATTAAATTGAGTTCAATTTATAGTGCCCTATATCTCTCAAATATATTTCTAAGTTTAGATAAATTATTTTTAAACAAAGAAAACACTACCCAATCATCCAAGGAGACTTCCAAATATTCATGGATAAAATCCTTAAATGAGACAACTACAACTCTAGAGAAAATTTTAGGTACATTATTCAAACCAAATGGCACTACATTATATGAAAATGATCCCCATTTGGTTGGAAAAGTTGTCTTGGACCAATCCTTTTTTATAATTAGGATCTGATGATATCCACTAAGCCATATATGGATGAATACACTTTATGCCCTATGATTGCTTTTAAAATTTTATCTATGAATGGAATAGGAAATCGATCATTGACACAAGAAACATTCAAGATGTAATAGTCTCTATAGATTTATATCTCACCTGTATTCTTAGGTTTCATAACCATGGGACTAACCCAATCAACATTCTCTATAGGAAATATAATACCAACTTCTTACATGCAATCCAAATCAACCTTATCTTTAAGCTTCATATTCAGATTCAAACAATAGGGTCTTTTATTAAATGGGCATGTACACTCCTTTATATCAATGTGAATTTCCCTAAGGATGGATCTATACCCTTAACCTCTAAAATTTTTTATGAAATACATCATGGTAATATATTAAGAGCTATATAACTTTTGATATGTCTTTTTGAGTCCAATAATCTGTAATATGTGTCAACTTGGGAATGACCTCTATTCTAATGTTGCCCAAATATTACTTAAAGGTTTATTGACATATGGTTCATTCCCCTTTAGGAATTTATTCATGCATTATCTGTCAAGTTTCTCAGTCTAGAATATTAAAATGTCATAAATTTTCCTCCTTTTTATACTTTGTGACTAGGTCTAGAAGTAACTCAATCTCTCATTTGAGTTTCAATTGATTGGTTAAATACATGTCATCTTCAAAACCCAAATTGGATGTCCAATCATCCTAATCTTATATCTTATGACAAGGCTAAATGAGGATTTGTTCTTTTCCATTTTTCTTAATAGATATATAAAACATCATTCAAGTTACAAGTTGTGATTTATTACGAAGATGACTCGGCCACACTATCTATGTCCTTGACCCACCCATGACATAGAAATATATTTAACTTATATAATGAATTTTGTGTCAAGGGGTTATCATCTTCAAAAATTAATGTTTGGATGAAGTCACTTTGGACCTATGCTTAATGATATATCTCCTACCTGCATTCCTAATGTATGTATTAGGCAGTTGGTAAAACACCTAATGTATATTTTAAAATATGTATTTGGTACTTTAGAGCCATATATTCTATATTCTAGACTTAGATGCACTAATAAATATGAAGTTATAGATAGTCTCCCTCTAGGAATACTAATCAATGTTTTTGATGGCCTATGGTAACTAGAATTGGTCTATAATTATTACATGTACTTCATCCTAATGTAGTTTCTCATCATGGTGAATTGAGAAATAGTTCATAATGATCCCCTTTATTAAATAATTGAGATAAATAAACCTCTATTCAATATATATTACATGGTTTTAGAATTGAATAATAAATTTTCTGACATCCATAGACACAAAATATTGAGGCATTTGGTGCTCTGTCATAAAGATCATCCATAGAAGAGGTATCTTGTGATCTCCATTGGACTAGTTGAGTATGTGCTTATTAGAATCTATACCCACTAAATAAGTAATATACCATGGTATAATTCCTTCTAAATTCATTTCTATGTAATTTTTATTCATGTGACATTTTTGGTATACAAAATGTATGTCATACCATGTTGGTGACCTTATAGACATAGATTGCACATCTTCCATTTCTAGCTATATAATATCTATGTGATTTAGCACAAGTTTGTAAATTAAATATTCCTTGTGAAAATATTTATATGTGTTTTGGTTCCATTATATATAAAATCATATTCAATAGCTTGTAGATCCTACCATTTATCCTCTACATCCACCTTCATCTAGCTACATTCCCCACAAACATTTGGTGAATCAGACTTTTTAGGTATGAAATATGGTTTTTACCCAAATTTATTTAGTGTAATTAATATGATCTTATCTCTTTTATGGATTTATAATAATTCATCATTGTGTTGATGGTGATTTTAACATCATATGCTCAGCTTTTTCCAATCAATGTAGGGTAGTTAGTTTCATCTATCTTCATATCAATGACTTCAAAGTCACCACATAGACTCAACTCTATGACTTTTATTTCCATGTATTCTAAGTAACCAATAGGTTCAAAATATATATAATATAAAATAATGAGAGTGATAGGAATATAGTTCAGTGCACATCACCCAATAAATACCCATGTCGATCTTATAATCATGTTAATGGTGATGCCAAAATCAAATATTACATTGGGTATTTCATACCCCTATAATTAGATATCCATCTAAAAATTAATATTAAAGGTTTATTAATATTAATATACCATATCATTATTTATATCCACTACTATCCTTTATGTACACACTCCAAAAAATTATGGAGTAGTTTAGTGATATTCTATGAAATGTATTTATTATGCAGCATGTTGAATAACTTCATTAAATTTTTTAGGGTAGTGAGAACACCATATTATCACATAATGATTATTATCTATCTATACATCTATGAAATTTAGACATAACATCATCTTTAGTGTTCTCCTATAGTTGGATTATTTTTAAAATCTATACAACTTCTCACATTAGTCCTTTCTTAGTGACTAGTTTAGGATATCTATCTTATCAAGTCTTGCTTAGCCTAGGATCTTGTGTCATCTTCAAAGATGGAAATACCTATTATACATGTTATTATAATGTGTTTTTTTTATATAAAGTCATCTTCTTAGGGGTTTCATTAATTATATTAACATTCCTTACTACCTTATCTATTTATTTTTCTCTAAAACCAGAGAATCCTCTATTTCATGTTGATATAAAACCTTACATTAGGAATAGTAGGATTATTATTGAGGATTGGATATAAAATTCATTTGTACATGATTAAATTCTCCACATAAGTAGCACTAAATTAGAGGCTACTGGGAATTGTTTCCCATACCTCCTTATGAATTGCCTTAGTATCCACCCCTATATCCCCCCTATATCCTCATTTGTTTGCTTAGAATCCCAAACCATTCAACTATTGTGGCCAAAATATCCCAAAATATTGTTTTTCACTCCACTCTTGTTGTTATTATATGCCATCATACCCACCATATTGGTATTGAGGAGGCAATGATGCCTAAGTTTTTTATTATGCCTATAAAATCACAAGATTATAATGAGATGAAGATTAGTATTACATTAATGGAGGTGCCTAATTCTAAGATGGAGATGTTCAAGTTTGAGATGGTGGTGTGTAAGTTACCATATCAAAACATTGATATTATATTGCCTTTGAAATACATGATAGACTTGACTGTGTTACAACTATCATTATAACTTATGTAATGAGATGTTTTTGAGTTGTAGTAGTTATTTGTTATGTAGCGACCATAAACTCATTATTTGTAATATTATTCTTTAACTCTTAGAAATATTTTCAACTTTTTTCATCAAGATTAGGTGACTTATAAAAGTTACAATATAGAGTCTATAGATTCTTAATATATAGTTTTAAGAAATGACAATGAGGTGTCACATGTCCTACCACTCTATATATTGTGTATAAATCTATTTTTATTCTTGGGCACTCATTCATATAATGTCCTTCCTTATCACACTCTATACAATATAGGACTAATTTAGAATTGTTTCCTCCCTCTTGATACCAATCCATCCTTTTCAAAAGAGTTTGTAGAGTGTCTTATATTTTTAATGTTAAGGTTGAAGCATCACCATACTCTTCAATTTGTTTAAGCCTAATCATAGTTGATCTTGTACTTGCATTAGTGTTAAACTATGTTTGAGAGATAATGAATAGTATTCTTGTTTAAAATCATTCCAAAAACCAAGCTAATTTATCTTTATCTTTTAGGGAAAATTCTACTTTATTAATTAGATCAAAAAAATTGTGATCATATATAAAGATGGTATCTTTTGTTTCCTATTATATTTCTTTCAAATCTTGTATGGTTTGGATAGAATATTTTTTGATCTTAAATTCTATGATAAGCATGTATTTTACATACTATAGATCAACTTGATTAATATTTCTACAAAATATGAATTCTAATGTGTGACCACATAAGGCTCTAATCAATTCATACTTTTTTATCACATCATTGATACTTTATTTAGATTACCACTTCATGTTATAGGTCAACATGTGTTATTTTGGGTCTATAGACCCATCATAGGGTGTTATATTGATAAAGGATCGCAAATGATCTACCATACTAATGTTTTTCATAGGTTTCATATTTAGTTGTTCAATAACTAGTGCCTATAATTTTTTTAAGATTGAGGGGAATACCTATGGTTTCAATGCATGTTGTATCCTTATTATTTATAGTGATGAAACAACCTTAAATGTGTCCTTATCCTAGACATCTTCCTCTTCTTCTAAGATTTCAATTTTTATGATAAACTACCTTATACAATAATTATGGGTTTTATCTCTATCAATACTAATGTTTTTATATTCTTATTTTGTTATTCATAAAAACTACATGCGACTTCATGACATGTTATATTTTATGCTTTAATACCTTTCTGGTGAATCTCTTTTGTGAATGGTCCTTACCAATCATCATCTTCTAAGCTAGTATTTTAGTTATTACGATTTTGAAAAAAATAGGCTTGGGGGATGTGTTCTCCCATGGTGAATGATCTGTACCTCCAATAACATATTTCTGTAAGGTTAAACATGTGTTATGTCTATGATTATATAAAAATCCTATTTATCCTCTATGGAATGCCCTTTTGTATGACTATAAAATCTTAATAACTTGATCTACTTCTACACTATTTTATTATTCTTCCTCTGTCACTTGGTCCTCATCACACTCTCATTATCTATCCAACTATTCTCAAGCTCCTTACTCCATCTCTCATCACCTATATTTTTTTCCTTTTTATCCTTCTCACTTTTGTCTTTTATGTTATTATTGCTCCTAGTATTCACAACTTATTGGGTCTCACTTTGTTTATTCCACTATTTCTACTATCAAATCTCTCTTTATAACTCCAAAGTCTTATTCTAATTTTTATCCTCTTGGTTCTCCATTCTAAATTTAGGTTCAAGCTCTACCTTTTTGTTGTCTCACTATTCATCCTTATGTTGCACACATCCCTATGGCACCTGAAGTGACTACTTCATGTTGAATAGAATATGCACCATGGAATTTTCTATATCCAAAATCTTAATCAATATAAGAAGTTGTTTCAAAAATTTACCTCTAATCCCTCTAATGAATAGATTCTTTATTTCTTCAAATGCTATATACCCTCATACTATAAACTCAGTTATGTATTCATCAATGGTAGAAGTTATCCAATGATAGATCACATTATTCTAACTAGTATCCAATTTTTTATCCACTCTATCTTCTTTTCAATCTATACAATAACATTTATACCTCTAGATTGAAAATAGTGGTATTATAATTGAGTCAGCCAAATAGTGAATAGTATAGGCAATTTGCACCAAAATATTTCATAAATCTCACCATAGATATGTTCTTGTATAAATTATTTCATGGTACATCCTATCCTTTGTGCTTCCTCCCACAATATTTTATGAATATTCTATTCTGACCAACTTTATACCTATCTTTGACTTGATAACCATTGAAGCATCTCCTTAGTCAGTGAGTTCCATGCTCACCACACAATTATTAGTAGAGGTCATTGATGTATAATTAGAAAATTATAATTATAGGGATAGTTTTATGAATCTATTTATGAAATATGAGAAAATTTATATAACCAAAGGAACATAATGTATCAAGTATAATATTTTTATTATTAAATAAAGAAATGACATTAATTGCATATATCAAGATTAACTATGTAAGAAGTGGCACACTATTAAAATAAATATGAAAATAATCCATTCTCACTTATCTAACAATGTGAATCATTGAATAAATATATAGGAAAACCATAGAAATCATACTTGTATCTCTATTATAGAGTTATATCAAAATAATTAACAATGATTATTAATCCATATATCAATTACAATGAATCTAACCTCACTATTAGATTCTTGAAAAACATATATATACTTGAATCCTAAGTTTTTATAACTTCCTTGATGTATTCATGGCATAAATATGCTTTTAATTCAAATAGAATAAACATTTAATAGAAAATATAATGTTATGTCTATTTAGCACATACATCCAAACTTGTAGTTTTGTGCATGTATTTAACCACTAATAATTTAAGTAATTTTAAAAAAAAATCTTGAGTTACCAATTTTTTTCAAATTTAATTTTATTGAAAATTAGGCTTTTTCAAGTTTATAATATCTTTCATGGATTTTTTTTTTTTAAAATGATTTAAGTATTATGAATTTTTGAATATAAACTACTAATTTTACCCTAAATTCATTAATAAAATAAAAAAACTTAAATTAATTTTTATGCATTCAAAATAATGCTAAATCAAGCATAAAATAATTTTTAACTAGAATTCATAATTATTTTTACCTATATAGATTTATTTCATAATTTTAGGACTAGTAGTTTGGCTATAATAAATTTTTGAAGATCATAAATTGTAGTTGATAGGCCATTAAATTTTAAGTATATACCATTTTTCATGGTGAAGGTTTCAATTTAATTTGGTTGTCACCTATATTACCACACAACAAGTAGTCTAAGCCTAAGGGGGACATAATCATTTTTGGGGTGGTGATAGTGTGGATTTTAAGCCTTGCAATTAACCTTGTTGCACTCTCTATTTAAATGGGGAATTCAATGACTATTTATTTCCACCTATCCATAAGTAATAGTGGGTGGTAATTTATTTATTATGTATCATTTAATTTAATATATATTTTTTAAATTTATAAAATCCTAAGTTATGTGTTATGTAAATCCATAACTATTGCATAAACCATTAACTTTTTTATTAAATTATTTTATGAAATTAAGAGGGACCAAGTGAGGTGACATAAAATAGACACCAACATAAAAAAAAAATTCTTGATGTGGAAGTGGTCTAATGACTTGAAACATTATAGTTTTTAAGATGTGTCCTAGTTCCCATCGAGAGACCATTTCAACCTAATTTGGCTATTATATGCCCATGGAATCCCAAAAATAGTTTGACTCAAAAGTGAACCATATTTATTTTTTCCTTATACTATATGAATCAAAAAAAAAATCTAAAACTTAAAATAATAATTAATTTCTTTTTAAACCTGGTTTGGCAGCCACTAATGGCTAAGGAGGAAACTTAATATCCCAATCACTTTTTCAAAAATTGTGGAGCCTAAAACCTCTTATATAATTATGATAATATGGGTACCTAAAAACCAAACCCATGTATCTTTGTATCAACATATAATTCTAAAATGAAATAAAACTGTCAAAAGATAAAAGTTTGGTAACCCCATTATAGGAAGTTATCCAAGGAATGAAGGTGAAGAAAGATGAATATGGGAAAGTCATCCTATAAAACCTCCTTCTTCACCAAATTTGAAATATAAATTGAGAAACTGATTTGAAACCCTTATTACCTTCCTTGAGGATTTATAGGGTTTCCTCATCTCATCCAAATCTAAATGTTGAGGTTGAAGGATTTCAATAGCTACGTTAGAGTGTTTCATCCTCAATAAGCTATCAAGGACACTTTATACCCATTTTAAGGTCATATGAGGATTATGAGTCATCCTTGATAATAAATTACATAAAATATAATTATAATTGAAATTATAATTAAGTTATGACTTGAAATACAAATTGGGCCTTGTGATTGGTCATAATCAATCGAGGTCACATTCGAACATAGTTTTGAGTTAAGAGAATTTTTTTGAAGAAGTCATTACTTGAAACCACATTTTTTAATCAAGTTTATATTGTAAACTTTGTAATATGGGGATTTATTAGTTTTTTAAAATATATATATATATTTTTTTAGATATTGTAGGCCAATTAGAGTAAGAGGTACCAACATGGTCATATAGCGACCATGTGATAACTTGTGTATTGCCATATATTTCATTTAGGCATTTGAGATTGTTTTGAACATTATGCATATCTTGACACAAAGGTGGATTGTGAGTGGGTAATTTATATTTGTATAATGTGAAATTTACGTTCTCAAAAATAAATTGGCATGTTTTTATGTGGTTTTAATCATACAAAAACTTTGGCATAACACACTTTTATGAATTTAACTAGTGTTTTTAGGGTTCCTAAATATTTTTTTGATAGAGTAATAATGCTCATATTATTTTATTACATATGAAAATATTGGTCTAAGTATATAAAATAAATTATGAGATAGAATATTATTTTTGTGGATGTCTAGTCTTGGTCAAGGTCTTTGTAGTTAAGAGCAAGGAAGGCGAACCCAAGATGTGCCCCTTGGTATTTGTAGTCCCCAATAAGGGAAACTTAGGTATTCATATTTTACATTTTAAACCTTCACCTAAAACATATTCTATTAAGTGTCATTAGAGAAAACGTGGAGTTTGAAGCACCAAAAATTCTACTCAAGATAAGCATCCCTATCATTGATCTTTTTCTTTTATTTAATTTATTAGATATATATTATTTACATGTTGTTAAAGTAGCATGTTTTTTTCTCTTCTCTCCTCATCTAGATTATTTTTATGTTTATACTAGAATATAGTATCTAGTATTGTAGATACAACTATATTTTAGATTCATTTTTACATTTTGATCTTAGTTTTCACTATATTTTCATCTAGTGACAATCCTTTTATATGTTTGAAATTTATATCTTATTAGCTGAGGTTATTACCATTTTGGATCTAGTTTTCCCTTGTTTATGATTTCTATTGTCTATTCATACCTTTCATGTAGTTTCCTTATCATATAATTCATAGCCCCTAAATAAAAATCTTACTTTTATCCTCCACCTAGTTTTATAGTGCAATGAATTGTATGTAGTTGGTCATAGTATGGTCTTCTCTCTTTCCTATATTAGAGGATATTTATATTTTTTTACCATGATTTACCAATATACACTTATCACCATAGGACTTGCCCACACAAATTATTCCATATAAGGTTGCACAAAAGTATATTTGTATAATAATATAAAAAAACATTAGAATAAAAGGGTATGCAAGAGTAGGTATTTCACATAAGTATAGGTGGCAAAGTAAGACAAAGGAGATGCATATGGATGAGTTGAAAAAAAATAAAATGGTGATATATTATCTACTAGATCCATTTACAACGATTAGGTTACTGGGGAAATACTATAAATAGGACCCTTGGCCTCTCATTAGGAAGTCTTAAAATGTTAGACATTTTATATAATTCAAGTATATTAAATATTTTAAAGCTTGAAAAACCTTTGTTGAAAGAATTGTTAGGATTGGTCTATGCATAAAATTCTAAGTATGTGTAAATAAAATGTATGGGCATGTATATGTTATTTTGTATTAATGATGTTAATTTGTTGAATAATTAATGTGTATGATTTATATTCATTATATTGTTTCACCACATTTTTAATAAAAATGTTAAATTTTTCATACCAAAGTGACCATATAGAAGGTTTTGTGCATAGAGATAATTGAGGAGTTTGAGAAATTGAAAGGTCTCATAGTTCATGGAAAATCTACTCTAGGAAATGGCAAAGTGGAAGATGGAATAGTTGAATACACCCCCCATGGGACTAGAACCACTCACAGTGGCAGTGGTAATGAAACTAGGAAGGAAACTAAGTGGGAGATGGAGGATTTTAAGTCCAATGGGATGATGCAGAAGAGGATAGATGAATAAAATGAGTAGTGAATTAGGAATCAGACTAGAGGAAAGAAAAAAAAAGTGAAGAACATTGAAACCAAGAAATTGTTCTACTACTCTAAGTCTGAGGAGTTATACTACTTGGTTAGTGGTCTAGGTCTTTTATTGTTTTTTAGGTTGGTTGTTGGTGTATTTTAGGCTGAATTTGGTGTTTTAGGTTGGTTTTAAATATTGTCTCACTATGTTTTATTTAAATTTCATGTTCATCTTTTGCCTTCCTTTTTTAAGGGTACAAAACCTATCAACCTTTTATTAACCAATCAGATTAAAAAATTAAATAATTAAATATGTGTTTTATTATATAGGTGTAAAAATAGAAAATATCATAATGCTAAAGATGTAAAATAATCAACAATTGTAATTTTGACAAATTGTTAAATATAAAAAAAATATTATTTTTGGAAAGTACTAAGAATAAATATACTTCACTTTCACACATATATTTGTTGTTTGTTTTGACTATTTTATAGTGAAAATCAATGGAAGAGATGATTTTATTGGTTTAAGAATAGACATTGGATTATAAAAAAATTCTAGACATGTATGCTATAATTGGACTATAGTACAATGAATTTGACTCCATTGACTAAAAACTTATCCTAGTTGGTTCTAATTAATGTATAATAATAGAGAATAGATAGATTATAAATTTGGTTGTGATAGATCAATCCAAAACATAAAAAATTCCTAAGCATGACCATGGTAAATAGATAATAACCCAATTCATTTAATTATGATAAAAGTAACTTTACCTTGTTGACTGTGACACCAAATTGATTATTTCACCACTTGTGTATGCATAATTAAGGATGTGATTGCATTTTTAGACATCAAATATTATGGCAAGTACCTAAAATGACAAAACCCTAGATTCATACACATAAACCCAATTGGAATCAAATGGGGGGGGAGGGTTTAATAAAAATGGATTGAGTTAAACTAACCTTGGTCGATCCATGTTGAATGTTCAAGCACTACACTACATTGTCAATACTCTAAAAAGGGCTCAAACTTGACTATAGTTATCCCACTTATGTGTATGTGTGGATTGGTGAATTCAAGTATAGATGTTATTTCTCCTAGTATGAAGATGAGAATTCATCCTTAAAATATAACTTCAATAGACATTTAGATAAAGCATGAAAATATTTGAATATATTTTTAAAGTGAAGAGAATCATCCTTTATGCCATAGGGGAGCCTTACATTTTTAGATGTTTTAATTTTGAATATGAGACCTAAAGGTGTGAAAAATCTAACCCAATATAAGACCCAACTATAAAAGTTAATATTTAAATTGAATGTGACTTGAAATAAGTTCTAAAAATTATACTTTTAAGATGTGTTAAACAAACAAAGCTATAAGATAGTCCTATCTGGTTATAGCAAACTTGTTTAAAAGGATAAATTACCAAGATTGGGGATACCCATCATAAAATGGTGAGATAAACAACCAATAGACAAAATCATATATTATAATAGAGATAAATACCCAATTATAATGCACCAATGGTGTAGATAATGAAAATTTATCAATAAATGCTTGATAATGCTTGTCCTTGACATATTTACCTTATTTGGCCAATCCACCATTTTGATAACCCTTAATATCTAATAATTTTTTATAGAGTTCCCTATTTCATCCATATTCATCCCTATTTATCAGATAATTTACTATCACTCGTATTGTTGATGTAGTGGATTAAACCCTGGGCAGGAGGCCAAGCTCCTACCTTTAACACGTAATAATGGAAACTCCCCTCTCACCTGTGTGACCTGTGAAGTTGGAGGGGAGAGTCTCTAGATAAGGGCTAGCTCCCTCTAATGTATCTTTTAGGCCTTAGATTCCTACTACTAACAAATAAAATTAAAAAAGGGGGGGTGATGAAAAGGGAGAAGGATGCTGAAAATAGAACCTAAACCTAAAATAAAAAGGCGATACACCAAAAAAGATGACCCACTCAGCTTGAACATACACTTGTCACCAAGAAGAAGCATCCATACACTTAATCTGATGTGGGGAACTATTTTATATCAGTGAGTTAGGGGGCCGTAGAGATATAGGGAGGAAGAACTGTCAAAGGTGTTCTAAGACACATTTTGGTAGCCTATTCACATGCGCCTATATTCTTGCTATAGACACTTCTGGTAGATCTGTAGAAGAAGAAACTTCACAATGCACCAGCCATGCTAGAATCATTCTGTGAAAAGCATAAAATAAAATGACTTAACACAAAATAAAACATAGACATATGTGTGAGTGCAAGTCCAGATGGAGGTAAAAATACTAAGTCTTGATTCAAGGTAAAAATTGACAGAGTTCTTCCTTACAAGCTCGAGAGATTTTTGGGCAGAGCTTTGCCTTATAGGCTAAGAGAATGGATCCTCTCAAAATGAGAAGTTTTAAAATATATAGAAAGAGGATAAGAGAACTTGGCACTTTTTGGAAAAGACTTTGGTGCTCCTTTTGAAAGTGGTGCATGTGTGTTTGAGAGCATCTAGAAGAGGAAGTCACTGTTGTTGATGTCATTCTTCTAGAAGAGACCTACTAGAACCATGTTGTGTAATCATCAATCTTGACTTTGGCATTCAAACATTAAAGTGAAAGCATGGGCCATGCCTCTTTTCTATAGACAAGACTACTCCTTCTAGATATTCACGTGGTTTGTCTACTTTATAAATGCAAAGTGGAGAAAATAGGGTGTGCCACTTACTATTTGTACCATTTGATGGCCACTTGACAATAACTCACCTCCCCTTTGCCACCTAGACTATTGTTCCACTTTTGCACTTTGTCTCTACCTCATTTTGTCTCTTTTTGGCTCCTTCAGCCCTCAGGGGCTATCTGCTTGGTGGGTCACTGAGTTCCTTGGGATTTTCTTATTCTTTTTCAAAATCAACAGCTATTTCACAAGCCTTGAATTTGACATCCATGCACCCATCACTACATTTTAACTTCCAATGGCTAGTTCACCATGCTTGATTTTGACATCCTCGGGCTCGTCATTGTTTGAAAACCAATGGCTAATTCACCGTGCTTGACTTTGACGTCTTCAAGCCCATCACCCCTTGGAATTTCTTTGGATTTCTCTTGATTCAGCCTTTTCTATCACTCCCCTTCCTTCAGACTTCTTGTTTTGAACCTTCCTGAAGGGAAGGTGACCCTTCAGCTTATGGAGAAGTGCCCTTCATTTTCGCTAAGAGTCCTTTGTAAGGACACCTGCCCTTCAGGGTCCTTCGGTGGCCCATTTTATTTGGAACCTTTTCCTATAGACTTTTTTCCACAAACATTTTCCTGTGGACAAAAAGTTTGCAAGAATTTTTTTTAGCTGCTTTGTCTTTAGCCTTTAGAATTTCTTTCAGGCTTTTTGGCCATGGCCTTACTTCAAATTTATTTGGACTTTTTGTTTGAAGGAATTCCTTTAGATAAAAAGTCCAAAATAATTCATTCTATGCCTTAGTCTTTTCTTCAGCTTTCTCTTGATCACATCCCTTCTAAATTCCTTTAGACTTTTTGTCTAAAGGAATTTCTTCAGACAAAAAGTCTAAATTATTTCTTCCTTTGCTTCTTTGGCTGCCTTTGGAAAGTGACCTTCGAGAAAATTGGAAACGACCCTTACGAAGAGTACTTCCTTGGATTAAACAAACCTATTAAGGAAACTTACCTTTGTGGCTTTTCTCTATGGCCTCTTTTGAAAGTGTTCCCTGCCCTCTACAAGGGCTCTTAAAAAGGTCCATTTTGTGCCTATGTGGGAACTTACCTCTTCTTATGGAGTCCATAGTTTTCTGCCTACCAAGTCAATAGAAATCCATCCCTACATAGTCCATAGAAATGGACCTACAGAGTCTGTAGAAATATCTGTAGAGTCCATAGAAATATCTACAAAGCCTATATAAATTTATAGACTTGTGCAAAGAATTAGATCTTGGACTCGTTCAAAACAATAGGGAAAAAAAGGGGGGGGACCAAATTTGGCCTACAGGACCAAAATGGTAAACAAATTAGATCTTCTCCATTGCTGATGATGTCTTCACAAGGAGCATTGATGATGATTTCTTCTTCTTTGTCGCTCATGATAGCCTCCTGGGAAACTATAGATTAGATCTTCTGCTCCTCACTCACCTCTTACAAAATAAGTTCCTCCTTGAGAAGGGGTGAAGTGGAAAAACCATGTGGAAGAGGAGGTAGTCCTTGAACTAGAATCGAATGATTCTCCTCCTTCCATTTGGCTAGTACTTCATCTATATCAGGTGTGGCTTGGTAGCTCTCTTGGAGGTGTGTAGATGGGGTGTGTTCAGATAGGTCCATCACATGTTGGCTGAGGAATCTTGCTTTGGATTCTAACTCTATAATTATCTTGGCTAAATCTTCTTAGAAGAGCCTTTCTTAGAGGTCACCAACATCATCATGATGAGTAGGAGCAACTTCAAGAGAGATGTGTTGGTTCATGATGTTCCCTCCAAAGGAAGATTCACAATCTAAGGAATTTAGAAGGTTCATCTCCATGGGAGGTTGCTCTAGTTCCCTTTGATGTTTAAAGGCTATGTGTAAGGGGTTAAGAGCAAGAGTGATCAATGCATTAAATGAGCTAGAGTGATCAAGTGCTATTTGGTAGAAATGATTTGGTGCACAAGAGGGGGCTTTATTTAGAATAGGAGGGGGTAAATAGGGATGACTACCTTGCATGAATGGACTCCTCCATTTTTCTACCTCCTCTTCCATGGATTGCAAGGCCTGAGCTTGCTTCAACAAACACTCCTCTTTATACATCAGCTCTTGCTGATATCCAAACTACTCATCTAGTCTATCAATTTCCATTACCTACTTCTCAAACTCTAGCACCACCTCCCTTATTGTTGAAGGGAAACTAGGATCATTGTTTGAGGTGATTGCATGAAAATCTCAAGTTTGATCGAAGTCATATGAAGGAATATAAAGTCCATGATTTTGAGAAAAGGAATTATACATAAAAAAATGTGATCTCTCGATGGCACCTAGACTACTTAACCAGTTGATTCAACTCGGAGTCACCATTGGTGTTAATGCAAAAGCCTCCAAAGGCTGGTTGGTTAAAGAACACACCAAAATTTCTTTAACTCTTTGGACATAACTTGTTCTAGTTGGTCCCACGGAGCATGCAAAAAATTGTTGATGCAGTGGATTACACCCTGGGGAAGAGGCTGATCTCCTGCCTTCCACACGTAATAATGGAAACTCCCCTCTCACCTGTGGGACCAATGAACCTAGAGGGGAGAGTCTCTAGATAAGGGTTAGCTCCCTCTGATGTATCTTTTAGGCCCTAGATTCCTACTGCTAACAAATAAAATGAAAAAAGGGGGGGATGAAAAGGGAAAAGGATGCTAAAAATAGAACCTAAACCTAAACTAAAAAGGTGATGCACCAAAAAAGATGACCCACTCAGCCTGAACATACACTTGTCACCAAGAAGAAGTGCCCATGCACTTCATCTGATGTGGGTAACTATTATGTATCAGTGAGTTAGGGGTCTGTAGAGATATAAGGAGGAAGAACTATCAAAGGTGTTCTAAGACACACTTTGGGAGCCTATTCACATACACCCATATTCCTTCTATAGACACTTCTAGCAGACCTGCAAAAGAAGAAACTTCACAATACACTAGACATGATGGAACCGTTCTATGAAAAGCATAAAATAAAATGACTTAACACAAAATAAAACATAGACATATCAGTGAGTGTAAGTCTAGATGGAGGTAAAAATTCTAAGTCTTGATTAAGGTAGAGTTCTACCTTACAAGCCTGAGATATTTTTGGGTAGACCTTTGCCTTACGAGATAAGAGAATGGATCCTCTCAAAATGAGAAGTTTTATAATATATAGAAAGAGGAGAAGAGAACTTGGAACTTTTTGGAAAAGACTTTGGCACTCCTTTTGCAAGTGGCCCATGTGCATTTGAGAGCATCGAGAAGAGGAAGTCACTGTTGCTGATGCCATTCTTCTAGAAGAGGCCTACTAGAACCATCATATGTAATCACCGATCTTGACTTTGGCATTCAAACATTAAAGTGAAAGCATGGGTCATGCCTCTTTTTTGTAGACAATACTTCTCCTTCTATATATTCACGTGGTTTATCTACCTTATAAATGCAAAGTGGAGAAAATAGGGAACACAACTTACTATTTGCACCATTTGATGGCCACTTAACAATAACTCACCTCCCCTTTGCCAGTTGGACTATTTGTCTACTTTTGCACTTTGTCTCTTCCTCATTTTGTCTCTTTTTGGCTCCTTCAACCCTTGAGGGCTATCTGCTTAACATGTTATCAAGTTCTTTGGGCTTTTCTTGTTCTTTTTCAAAATCAACAGCTATTTCATGAGACTTGAATTTGACTTCTGCACACCCATCACTGCATTTGAACTTCCAATGGCTAGTTCACCATGCTTGATTTTGACATCCTCAAGCATGTCAGTGTTTAAAAACCAATGGCTAGTTAACCATGCTTGACTTTGACATCTTCAGGCCCATCACCCCTTGGAATTTATTTGGCTTTCTCTTGATTCAACCTTTTTTGTCACTCCCCTTCCTTCAGAATTATTGTTTTGAACCTTCTAGAAGGGAAGGTGACCCTTTAGCTTATGGATAAGTGCCCTTCATTTTGGTCAAGAGTCCCCCGTAAGGACATCTGCCCTTCAGGGTCCTTTGATGGCCCATTTTCTTTAGAACCTTTTCCCACAGACATTTTTCCACAGACATTTTCCTGTGGACAAAAATTTTGCAAGAATTTGTTTTGGCTACTTTGTCTTTGGCCTTCAAAATTTCTTTCAGTGTTTTTGGCCATGACCTTCCTTCAAATTTCTTCAGACTTTTTGTCTAAAGGAATTCCTTCAGACAAAATTTTTGAAAGAATTCATTTTATGCCTTAGTCTTTTCTTCAGCTTTCTCTTGATCACAGCCCTTCTGAATTCCTTCAAAAAAAAATTCTAAATGAATTCCTTTGGATAAAAAGTCTGAAGGATTGCTTCCTTGGTTGCCTTTGGAAAGTGCCCTTCAAGAAAATTGGAAATGACCCTTCTAAAGGGTACTTCCTTACCTTAAACAAACTTCCAAAGGAAACTTACCTTTGTGTATTTTCTTTGTGGCCTCTTTTGAAAGTGTTCCCTACCCTCCACAAGGGCTCTTGAAAAGGTCCATTTTATGCCTAAGTGGGAACTTGCCTCTTCTTGTGGAGTCTGTAGTTTTCTGCCTATCGAGTTAGTACAAATCCATGCCTATAGAATCTATAGAAATGGACCTGTAGAGTCCATAAAAATCTCTACAGAGTCCATAGAAATCTCTATAGAATCCGTATAAATTTCTAGACTTGTGTAAAGAATCAGATCTTGGACTAGTTTAGAACAGCAGGGAAAAGAAAAGGGGGGACTGATTTTGGCCTGTAGGACCAAAATGTTCACACTTATTTCATAATCCTTTATCCTTTTAGGATGAGTCTTAAATACATATATAGGGGCCCATTGTGCACCTATCTAGTAGTGTGGACTTGTCTTTTTCACTCTAACAACTATATTTTCAAAATCACATGCTTCTTAATTTATTTATCACACATATTAATAGGTAAATTATAAAAAAAAATCTAAATATTTCTATATAAAATCACTTCAAGGATCACACTTGAAAACCATATCACTCTCTTATAAGGCATTTATCTTTATGATTTTAAAATCATATATTTTCTGAGTAAAGATCCCTATTGCACTTTTGATGAAATTTTAAAGTCTTTGGCTAAGCCTAACATTTTTTAGTTTAGTTTGAGTGCATCTATTTTCATTAATTATAATAAAAAATATTAGCTGTGTTCATATGATCTTCCCTAAATGAATAAATACATCGAATTGTGTCCCTTTGGGTTATGTAGGTAGCACTCAATCAACAAGGATTTTTTTAGGATAGCTTGACCATTCAATCCTCCCCCATTTTTTATGTTTTGAATTTAATATCCTTTTGTGTGATTTTTCATGATTATGATTACAAATTTATAGGTCTTATTCACATCAATTTAATCTCCACACTGAGACTAGTTACTTACAGACATAGGTGAATAAACCTAGATTTTTAGATCTAACACACAACTTAACAAGACAAAGACATAATACATAGATATAAACACCCTAATTTGGTCAAGAAACCAAAATTAATATGTATTTTGTTTCTCTTTCACATGAAGGTCTTAGTGATGAATATAGTCCTTATTCACATGGTAATTTTTGAGTCTTTTGATCTTATGTCTTATTTTCCCTATTTATAGCACCTTTAGTGGTCCTAAGTCACTTCTCCTAGTCACAGGGTCCCCTATCCTATATTTATTGGTTTTAACTCCACTTTAAGCCTTAGGATAGTAACTCCATTTTAAGGAAAATGTGGCACTAGTGTCCAAATATGGCTCTAGTGTTTGATGGGCATTTTCTACCATGTTTGAGCCTTAACCCTTTCATGAGCCTTTTCTTATGTTTTTTATCCACCTTTTATAACTTGTTAGACAAAAAATAAGGTTTTATTTTAAAATCAAATTTCCTTATATATAAAGATCCTCACAAGGCATTTTACTTCGAGAACTTATTATTTTGGTACATAATTACATAAAATCAATAAATAGTACAACTCAATACTCTACATACTAATTAGCCGTCACATCTAGACATTACATGCATGATAAAAGAAGGGCCTAATCAAAATTCATTATGACATACCATGCAAGTTGATTATGCATGTTCCCTAAGGGATAACTACATGTAACCTGAAATCCCTATTAATTTGGTTAGTGTAGACAATGGCAAGACAAGAGGGGTTCTACTTCATGCAATTATAATATCGAACAACCTAGTTTTTTCCTTCATTTTTGCATTTTATGTAGTTTTTGTTTCATGTATGAAGGTACTCATTAGGGTTTTTGAATATATTTATCTGAAATAGTGACATAGGAAAGCCCCCAAATGACACAAAAGCACCTACAAGACCTCCCATAGCTTCCCTAAAAATTTTAGACAATTCTTATAGGAGGGACACTAGTACCATAATTAGACATTATTTCCATGTGGTGCTACTATCATGATATTAGCACTACTATTAAAGACTATATTTCAACCATAGTAATAAAATATGCCTATATATCTATCCTATTTCAATTTCATAATCTATAAAAAGACTTATTTACCTCCAAATAAGTACTCTTTCTCTTCTCACTTACTATTTTGGTAAAGTTTAATTAAATTATTTATTTACAATTTTCATTATAGAATAGCATCATACTCAACCCTTTAACAACTTATGATTTTCACAAGTTAAGTCGTAAAAGGTTAAAATAATAGATAACAATGCATTGCACTCTTTTTCTCCTCATGTGGAATTGCCCTAGTAGATAGTGAACCACTATTTTCCAATACATATGTGTTTTAATGCATTTTTAGATAGTCATAATTTTTAGAATGTCCATATAGTTTGATATAATTCATTTTTAAGGATCATTATCTAACCCTAACCCTAGTTTCTATTTTTATAAAATTTATAAATTATATAAATTATGTGGATATATCTATTTATTATATTCTATTGTATATATCATCCTACATATTTCAAGAGTTTACATTTACATTTAGAATTAATTGTAATTCATAACTAATTATATTGTAAACATTTTGGTGAACATGATATAGTTGTAACATTGTTTATTTCTTGTTAATTTTTGGCTTAGGGTTTTAGTTTAATTCTAAAAAAATTATAAAATTGAAACAATATAGTTCTCAACCTTTGATAGTATCTGTAACATAATGATTCATATTTTTTCAATTTGGAGTAATATGACATTGAAAAATATTATCTTTTCACCTTGGATAGATACTGACACGGAGGCTCTTTTTTTACTTTAGTTTGAATTTTTCTATTTTTGTATTTAAAATAATTTTTCCTTTCTTTCACTTTATTTTTCTTTGTCCTTGCTTATTTTATAAAATAGTTTTAAAACTCTTTAGTGATTATCATGAAGGGTTATATGTTGTTTCATTTATAGACATCATGACATGAGGGGTTCTACTTCAATACTCATAAATATAGTATAACACTAAACATAGACTTTATTTTCCTCGTACCTCATAGTATATCAAAAATGCCTAGGATCCCATTATTTACACTAATAGGAATCCTTTTTTATTTTTTTGACTTTTTATGGTTTATCACCCAGGGAAGTTACTATCAACTTACCATCAAAACTGGGGTTAGTGGGATACATGCATGTTTATAACTTTATATTTATTATTATAAAAAAATAGGCTAATAATAATCAATGAATGTGCAAGTATATTTGAGATCCTAAAAATCATTCAAACCCTTTCCTAGGTCACCCTTTATCCTTGATTTTTACTTGAATTATCTTCTTAACTAGTATATTTTCTTAATTTATTTTATATTCATAATAATTTATTTTGTTACTTTGTATTATATTTCATGCCTCTAAGGTGTAGTGATAGATTAAGAGGTACGCCTTTTTAATATATGAATCTCCATTTGGTTTATTTTGTAATGGAAATTTATGATGAAAATTAAATTTAAATTGAAATGGATAATAATAGTACTAAATTCAAATATGATAATGAACTTGAGACACACATTGATACACATGATCTTAATGAGTTAGATCAAGAGAAAATGAAAGAATTATCTAAATTTTGTTAGGGTATTTAGGCATACCCTTATGAGGTAAATAAAATAATTATCATATTTATTAAATTAAAAGTTAAACATCAAGATAACTCAACTACCACCTCCTCTCAATATTTTCCCTTTCATATTCTAAAAATACCTACTTCCAATATTTATACTTCTATAGTTATACATTCCTATGCCTACTCATGTTTGTTGAAAATTGTTGTCATTTATGTCAAGGTCAAGTTAGATGTCATTTCTGTCAAGGTCAATGTGGATGTCATTAATGTCAAGGTGCATCTGGTCAAGATGTATGGTGAAGTGGTATGTGATAAGGAAGCCATGTGACAAGAGGGAATTTTAAGGCCACCTATTATCTCTCTATTGAGAGATAATTTGAAGGAAACCTAATTATTATTATAATATTTATGTCAAGGTTTAGTACAAGGTAATCATATATGTGTGCTAGTTCTTTAGTACAAGGCTATTAAGAAGGCTTGTGCATAGGATGCCTAGTCTAGTGCATGGAGGAGCATGGTGGCTATGTGAGATGAATTCACATAGGCAAAAGAGGATGTTAGAGGACACTTGATAATTTATATTAATTATTGTATCACTTAGGAGAGCTTCAAGGTGAGTCTACAGGGTTAGAACCTACAAGACTAGCATATAACTAGACTAGTTCTAGAGTCTACTTGACCTACTAAGGTACCATGAGATGATGTCAAGTCATATAAAGGATGAAAATATGTATTAGATAATTTTATAATTTTATTGAACATGTGAAAGAGGTGGATAGTTCATGTAAAGAGGCTTGAATGTTAGTTTCAAGGCCTAATGTGACTTACAATCCTAAAGAGCAAAGAGAGAGATGGTAACCTAATGAGGTATTAGGATTAGTTTCTAGGACAAGAATGAAAAATTAATTGTTGTTATATTTATTTCAATATTTTAAGGTATCTTGACCAATTTTGAGGTCAATGTATGCATGAAAAGGCATGGATTATGGTTTTGAGGTTTCTTATGTGCACAAAATAAAGGATTCTCTACCCAAAAATAACTTTGATGTACTCATTGGCATGTGTAACCTATTCATGAAAACATAACTCATTCATGGTATATGGTTAAGGGTCCTATCTCAAATTTCTAATCATTGGTTTCTAGGATAAGGGCTTAATATTTATGAATGATCATTAAGACTGTAAGATGGTCTTAACCCTATCTAAAACCCTAACAGTGACCTGATACGAAAGATATTGATGGAAATGTCTAAAAATAGATTTAATGACATATTTTTATGATTGTATCATGTAGTGGAATATCTTATGTATATCCAAGTGCCATTGGTTTGTCATGTGAGTGAGTGGACCCTAAAAAAAAAGCCTTTTTTCTTAGAAATTTGTTGTAATAGGTAGGGTTGACCGAGTCAAAGTTTATAAATGGATAGAGATTTAAGATGGATACTTATAAATTATTTCCATGGTGGTTTTTTATTATTTTAAATACCTCAAATGTGATAAATTTGTCAAGCAAGTTGACCCATCGCTAAAAGGCCCAATGATGCAAACAATGAAAAAAAACTAGGCAAAAGTAAGAATGAGATTAGGGATGTGTTGTCATGGATTAGGGATGGATCCAATTAAATTGTTTTTTTTTTAAATACCTATAATACATGTTCATGTTTTATATATATTTTTTATGTCAATGAAAATGTTTTTCATATGTTGATCTGTCTAGTGTAGATGAGGGAGTGAAGGTGTAAGGTTGTGATATTGGTCTACAAGAGCAATATTGTCACTTGACCATGGTATATTTATATCTAATATTTAGTTAATTATATAATATTATCATCAAAATTAATTAGGATTATCTTAAAGTGTCTACAAAATATTTAAATTCATTATCACCATGACTATGTTTGAAGGTAAAGTGATAACTCTAAGTAAGCAAGTGGGAGTGATGAGTTGGAGGATCTCTATCCTTATCTGAATCATATAATTCATGTATTTTTTTTAATACATGAATATCCTATAAATTATTTTTAATAATCTTTTAATTAAGTGAAAGTGATTGAAATGGTAAAGCCAAAATGGGTTGATTGGTTCAGATTTGACTCTATATATTAAAGACAAAAGATTGGTCTTCAAGACCATTATTTACCATTTAAACCTATAATATTTATACTTCAGAGTGATATATAATTTTAAAATAATATAAAAAATGTTTCATAATTAATATTAATTATTATTTAAGAGATTAAATTTCATATCTTCATGCCTATATTTTGAGACCAATTGGCAGTTTTGAGTGGGCTACTTGTTGAGAAGGGTTTGAGTCCTTATGCCCTAAGTTATCAAGTCTAATTCACATGGAGATAATACTAAGGTAATTTAGTTTATATATGTATATTTATTTTCCATTTTTGTTTGTAATTTTTTTTAATTTAATTGTTTAAAATAGACTTTTTGGGTATGCATAGGCCTAATATGAAAAAATACTAATGATGTGCTTTAAGTGGTGGTTTGAGATAAAAAAATATTTTTGAGCATAGATGAACTTATAATATGTATATTTGGATGTAATATGATGTGTATATACTATTTAAAGTGTTTTAATACTCTCCAATAAGATCAAAGGGTAAGGTATGATAACAAGGCCTAATGAGATTAGGTCTCCATGAGACCTAAAGGAGAGATAAGGCCTATTTGAGAAATTTATTTAAAGGAACTAAAATTAAATTTTATACATATTGATTAAGTGTTATAAAACCTATTCCATGATTGACATAGGAGGATAAGATTGCTTGGCTGATTAAGAAGGATATGAACAAGAAAAGTCTTGTATATATACTAGGCATTTTTAGTTCTAATAAAATTGAAAAAGAGTAGATGTGAAGAGAAGAAGAAGAGGATTGTGTGATCTTAAAAAAGTGGTAAAACATATAAAATAAATTATATGAATCATTCATATGCATCTATAGGATTTCATGAGTGCTTTAATGATAGTTTCAAGCTATAAAAGGGCTAAATGAGTGAAGAAGGTAAAGGACAATTTTTTGCTTGTGTGAGAGGCAGATTAGACTGTGACAGAGGAAAATAAGAAATAATTAGTTTTGAGAGGGTAAAAAAGTCAAGGTAGATAGTTTTAGTGTGTTGATTAAGTGGGTACTTGATAAACAAGGGGGTTTTAGCCTCCTAACAAGTTGTTGCTTGTTAAATTTAAGTTAAAGCTTGATAAATTTAGGAGTTGGTGCTCCTTATTGGGTTGGTGTTAAACTAAATTTGATTAATGGTATTATAGGACAAGTTATTTGATTGTTTTTTAGTTTTTTTTATTATTCTTTGGGTTTCCCACATATATATATTGTGTTTATGTGTTTCATGCTCTTGTGGATTGGAACTTATGCTTACTAAGATGTACATGCTTATCTAAATGATATATGATTAATTAAGATTTTATAAATTATTGAAGACTAATTTAACCCATCCATCTTATTCATTTTGATTCCAACATTTGGTATTAGATCTTGGTCCTTTGGATCAGGTCTAAATGCCCAATGACATATCCTAGAAGTAAGGATGGCTAGTCAGTAAGCTTAAGGTGATTTATTTACCAGTAAGGATCCATTGTTCAATGGATCTAACTATGCATTTTTTAATTTTAGGATTAATATATATTTTATGTCTCTAGGTCATAATATTTTTAAATAATTTGTGGATGGTTATAGTGCTCCTCTTATTCCACCAACTAATGCAACAAGTAAGAAAGCTAGTGAAAATAAATCCAAGGCCATGAATGATATTTTTTGTGGCCTATCAGAGGCATAAATTATGAAATTAATGCATTTTGAGTCTATCAAAGAGATATGGGACAAATGGAAGACCATATATGAAGTTGACACCAAGGTAAATATAGCCAAGTTGCATACTGAAAGAAGATAGTCTGAAATCTTGAAAATGAATGAAGATGAGACCCTTGTATCCTATCTATTAAAGGTTGATGAGGTTTTAAATATCATTAGAGGATTATGAGAAGAATTTAAAGAATCTAATGTTTTTCTAAAAGTGTTGATATAATTAAATCCTAAGTTTGACTCTAAGTTATTTATAGTAGAAGAGATGCAAGATTTGGAAAAGATAGAGATGGATGGACTTCATGGCATTTTGACTGATTATGAGATGAGAACTAATGAAGGAAAACTTCATAAGAAGGAAGTATCTTTCAAAGTTGAAAATAATTAAAAAACCAAGAAGGTTAAGGATGAGGAATTATCAGATGTTGATGATGATAAACTAATATCCATGTTTGTAATAAAGTTAAGATTTGGATTTGATAAGTACAAAGGTAAGTTACCTTCACATGTTTTAACTATGGAAATATTGGTCAATTTTCATCCAAGTGTCCTAACAAAGATAAGTCTGAGCATGATGAATAACATGATGAACATCATTAAGATGATAAAAAGACCTATAAGCTTGATAAAAACAAGAATGATTTTAGAAAGTATGAAGGAAAAAAAGGAAATTTTAAGAACAATAAAAGATTAAAAACTAATTAAATAATCCTTATAATGTGAGTGACTCAAATGAATCTAATAATGATGATGGCAATCATGAACTTGAACGTGAAAATAATGAAACCTTGTTTATGGCCATAGAATTAGACAATGAGGGTTGTTCAAGTGGCAAACACATTATGGTTGATGTGGAATCAGATGAAGAAGAAGTTAAAGTAGATCTTGAGGTATAATTGGTAAGTTCACTAAAGGAATTAAAGTTTTAAAGGAAAAAGGATCACAAACTAATAGCATTAGTTAAGGACTATGAGGAGTAGAATGAATTTTTTGATGAAAGGATGAGTAATGCTTCTAAGGATTATGATGAGATCATTAATAAATTCAAGGCACATATGGAGGTAGTCAATACTAGCCTAAAGGCTAAAGAGGAAGAATACATTAGGTATGAAACTAATATAAAATCCTTAAAAGATGAGTTAAATCAAGCATCTAGAAAAGTGAAGACCTTTTTGAGATTTTAAAAGAGAATGAAGATCTAGATGAAATATTGAGTATCCATAAGTCTTCAAGTAAAAATATAGGTCTTGGCTCAAAAAATATAAAAATGAGGCACCTAAAATCAAGGAGAATATTTTTTAAGACAAGAATGTTAACATGAAAAGACCTATCAAACAACTAAATGCTATAAAGCATGACAATTCATTCAATGGTTACTGCTATATTGCAATAAATTTAGTCATAGAGCAAGAGAGTGTAGAAGAATCTCTAAAAATGAGTAATCATAGGACTATGTAAGGATTCATATATGACATCAGTGAAAAGGTATATATAAGGTGGTTTCATATAGTTTTCATGATGTAGGACACATTGCAATATTTTGTCCTAACAAGGCTAGAAGGTCATCAAGTCAAAATAGGAGGTTTGAATCCTCTAGAGTGTTAGTGACAAGACAAATTAATGTTTGTAAATCAAATATAATGAAGATGAGTCATGATTAGTCTATAATATCAAGTGGACTACTTGTTATAATAGAGCATGCTTCAAAAATTAAATCAAGTTAGGAATTCCTATATCAAATGGATGATGAAGAGGTCAAAACTTTAATTCAAATCAATCCTAAAAGGTTATTAACAAACATTTAGTTAGAAAAAACATAGAGATCTAGGAATCTCCTAAACTTGAGTTCTTTTAGCACCCTATGGGAAGTGGTGACTCCATTAGGCTTAATTGAGACACTAGTCAAGTAATAGAAACATTATGTATGCTTAGTTTGATGGTGATCTATTTAGAAATAAAGTTTGGATATGGTAGTCTGTGCATGTATGACTCCAAATAATATTTATGTAGGACCATTTATCATTAATGTCAAAGGGGGAAAGAGTCTAAAAAAGGGAGTTTGACCAACTTGGGGAGATGAAAAAAAATCTGATTAAATAATGTTTTTCCATCAATTAAAAATGGGGATTTTGTTGAGAAGTGTTATCATTTATATCAAGGTCAAGGTGGATGTCATTGATGTCAAGGTTAAGGTGGGTGTCATAATGTCAAGGTACATCTAGTAGAAATGCATGGTGAAGTGGTATGTGATAAGGAATCCATGTGATAATAGAGAATTTTAAGGAAACTTGATGATTCTTCTAAGGTTGATGCCAAGGCTTAGTATAAGGTAACCATGTTTGTGTATTATTTCTTTAGTACAAGATTCTTGAGAAGGCTTGTGCATAGGATGCCTAGTCTGGTATGTGAAAGAAAATGGTAGCTCAGTGAGATGAATTAACAAAGGCACAAGAGGATGTCTGAGGATACTTGAGCATGTATATGAATAATTATATCACTTAGTATAGCTTCATGATGAGTTTACAAGTGTATAACCTACAAGACTAACATGCAACTAAACTAGTTCTAGACTCTACCTAACCTAATAAGGTACCATGAGATGTTGTTAAGGCCTATGAAGGATGAAAATTAGTGTTATATCATATGAGAAGTTTATTAATAATGTTAATTAGGTATATATTACATGAAAATATGTTTGAAGGTCAGTTTTAATGCCTAATGTGACTTACAAGTCAAAATCATAGAGAGAAAAGATAGAGATATGGTAGCCTAATGAGGTATCAAGATCAATTTCCAAGACAATAATGAGTAAGTGTTGTCAAAGGTTGTCATGGTGTTTCATGTATGTTGACCAAGTCTAAGGTTAAAGTATATAATAAAAGGCATGGTTTTTTGTTTTGAGATTTTGTATGTGCACAAAATAAAGGACTCTTAATCCGAGAAGAACTTTCATGTACTCATGGGCATCTATAATCTATGCATGATAACCTAAGTCATTCATGATAGATAGGGAAGGGTCCTAAATCAAATTTGTAAAGATTGATTTTTAGAATAAGGTCCTAAGCTTTATGAATCATCATTAAGAATTTAATATAGTCTTAACCCTCTCTAAATCCCTAATAGTTACCTAATATGGAAGATCTTGATGGAAATGGCTCACAATGGATTGAACAACCTAGTTTTATGATTGGAACATATAATGGATGTGAAGCTAGGAATTTAATGATGAAAGGTAGGTTAGATCAAGTGTTAGTTCCATAATGAAATAAAAATGATAAAACACACTAACAAAGTATAACACCTCCATTCTTAGATCAGAGGGGGAGCATGATGAAGAAACACAAATGAATAAAGCACAACTAAAAATGGAAATAACTTACACAATTCCTTACCAATTCCTTAAATTCTCTAAAAGGTTATTTATTTGGCTTGCTCAGATTGTTCTCAATAAGTCTTCATCAATGGGGCTTGGATATCTCTATCTCCTCTTGGCACCATGGTTGGATTGGCTTTGGTTTTATGTTTACTCAAAGTGGCTTGGCTTAGATCAATTTTGGCATTATAATGCTATGTATTTGCTTCATGCCCTAAATATAGCATTATAATTTTATTATGTCCCAAGCTCTCTAAATGAAGAGGCAAATTCTTATATTTATAAGTTTTAAAATCAACTTGGAATGAGTTAAATCCTAACCTAGGTTTGATTGATTAACCCTAGTAGAGTTAATAGCTTCCCCTTAAAGGGAGTAGTTAGTAAAGGGGTCGATGAATGGTCCCTCAAAATAAGGAAGTGAGTGGACCAAATAGATGATAACACCATGAATTGCCCAAATTTAGGTAGAATCATTGAAAATGCAAGTGGGATTATGTATAGTGGTTTTCCCAAAAGTATTTATAAGCATTGTACCTTGATTATGGAAAACATGATATGATAACACAGTGATTTTACCAAAGGTAATTAGAATCATTGAGAATGTAGGTATGATGATGTACAATTGTTTGCCCAAAGGTGGTTATAAGCATTGTACCCTGATAGTGGAAAACATGATATGATAACATAATGATTTTCCCAATGGTGGTTAGAATCATTGAGAATATAGGTGGGATGGTATATAATGGTTTTCCCAAAGGTGGTTAAAATAATTATACCTTGATCATGGTAAATATGATATGATAAAATAGTGATTTTTCCAAAGGTAATTATAATAATAATAAATGTAGGTGGGATGGTGTATAATGGTTTTCCTAAAGGTAGTTATAAGCATTGTACCCTGATAGTGGCAAACATGATATGATAACAAAATGATTTTCCCAAAGGTGGTTATAATCATTTAGAATATAGGTGGGATGGTGTATAATGGTTTTCCCAAAGGTGGTTATAAGAATTATAGCTTTATGGTGGCAAACATGATTGATTAAAAATGATGATAAATATGAGGATGTTAACTTGATATAGAGGATAAAGATGAATTAGGCAACCTGTTAGTAGGGAGATGCTCATCTAAAGTAACAAAGGTTTGAAATTATTTAATTATTTAATTACTATATTTGGGATATTATTTGGATTGACCATGGTCATTTTTGGTGCTAGTGCTGATGAGATATCATGATTATAATGATAGTATAGACTTATTGAAGCTGATTTTTTTTGTAGCACTTGATAATAGAAATCATGATAAAACATCAAGAGGACTTGGCTAAAGTATGCATAAGGACTGACTCTTGATATCCCATACTTAATGGAAATAATTCATTAATTATAAAAACCATGATGATAATGTTGATGGTTGAATATGGATGGATTTAAGAATAAATGCACAAGGAATCAACTACTCAACACACATAGATTGAATCAAGGTAGTAGTACTTAAAGCAAATAAATAGGCACACAAAAAAACAATAATAAGAAAAAAAAATAATGGTTAGTCACAATTTTAGTAAAAATAATATGACACAAACAAGACAATGAACAGTGCCCCTAAAAAAAAAGGTGATAACTTAACAGATAAGAAAAATGAGGGAATATAAGAAAAAGAAGGGGGTGGCCAAGTTATCTCCATATGCATTAGGAAAGTGAATGCTTCCTACATAGTTCCATGGATTATATATCCAATAAAACATCATGCCAAATTTAGTTCTCCCAAGAAATGAGATAGAATAAAATGATAAGAAAACATGATGGATATGATAGAAGAATAGGAATGGTCTTATAAAATGGCAAGTGCATGGGACAAATGACCAAAAAAGGTTGGGGAAACTAAGTGACAAGTGATTTCTTGTGACTTAGTGAGGGTTCCTAGAATCCTTAAGGAAAAGAAGTGGTCATTTTTTTTATTTTTTCTAATAGTTATACAAATGCTTTTGGAAAATTTAGAGCATTTAAACTTGATTGAGAATGACAGGATACTAAATGATCCAAGATCATAAAATGGAAAGAGTGTTCAAACTTAAAAGGATGTTGTCAAAATTATGAGAATGTGATGAAAAATGGGGACTTATCTAACCTCAAAAAGTATTTAGCATGGTCCACCTAGTCCCAAAATGGTCTCAACTCATAGCAATTCCACCTTATAGTGGAGGAATATGACTAGTGGAGTAGCCAAATCAAATAAAATAGGCAAAATTGGCATAATGACATAGTGTGGCACTAGAATATCTAGTTAGTATGTCAAGTCACAATAATAAAATTTTGCCCTTAGTTACCCATAGGTAGTAATAACTGGGATATAATGGATTAGATCAATGATACTAATTTTCACATAGGTAGTTATAATTAGTAGCAAGATCAGTGAGCCACTAATTTTCCCATATAGGAAGATATAATTAGGCTCACATAAACAAACATGATTATAATGAAACAAGAAATGAATGATAAAACTACCAAAATTTATGTCTTACTTCTCTAAAATATTGCTTTGTCTGGAATGCTTGAAATAACTATTGAAACTGATTTGATTCTTTATGTTTAATGTGAAACTAATAGATGAACCAAGGTCAAATGGGATAGGATAGGATAGATCAAAACATTATTTGGTTGTTAAAACTAGAATGGTAGAGTGGATAAGTGATAGGTTGTTATAATTATAGGATGATAGGAGGTAGAATAATAGAATGTGCAAAGAATAATATTGATAATATGGTACAACTTGAAATGGTCCTTATAGATAATACATCAAGTCACATAATCATAGTATCATTTAAGGTGTATAATGGTCATATTATCATCAAGTTCATCCTTGTTTGGTGTGGTGACCCTATATGCTCCTGGACCATAGTATGCAATAATGATGAAAAGACCAACCTAGTTGGGTTCAAACTTGCCTTTATATTTATTTTCAGCCATGGCATTCTTTTGGTTCTCTTTAAGGACAAGATCACCAAGCTCAAATTATCTATGTTTCATGCACTAATTATAGTGGCCACAGAGTCAGTTTTGATATGCTTAAAAATAATTTACTACATTCATACATTTCTCATCATGTAACTCCATCTCTTCTAGGTAATCTACTCTATAGTCATTGTCATCTAGGACATGCTTCAAAGAGATGCATAATGAAGGTAAATTGACCTCAATGGGAAGAATGGATTCAAAACCATAAACAAGTGATTATAGTGTTCCTATTGGGGTGAAATGATTAGTACAATATGCCTAAAGGGCACAAAATATATGAAGGTGCCAATCATGACCAACATCATTGATAATATTTTAAAGGATGTTGGCAATAGTTTTATTTGATGCTTTAGCTTGGTCATTACATTGAGGGTAATATGCTATGGAAAATTGTTGTTTGATTTTGTATCCATCACATAGATTTTTGACATCCTTATTCTTTAATGATCTTCTATTATTAGATATAATTTTATAAGGGATATCGTAGTGGCATATGAGATGGTTGAAGATGAATTCATAAATTTGATTTCTAGTCACATAAGTGAGAGGTATAGCTTCAACCCACTTAGTGAAATATTTTGTGGTGGTAAGGATATGTTTATGGTTGTCTGATGAGGTGGGGTTTATCTTCCCAATGAAATCAAGGTCCCATATATCAAATTTCCATGGTGTTAGCATTGGTTTTAAAGTCTTTTCTAGGGCATGAATCATATTATCATACTACTAACATTTATCACATCTCTTGACATATAAAGTTGCATCTACATCCATTATTCACTAATAGTACCTAGTATGCAAGAGCTTTTTGGATAATATTGCCCACTAGTGTGTGATGCACATACTCCATGAACTTCCCCTAATATTAGTATAGATTCTATCAAATGTAAATTATGAAGTAGAGTTCTATCAAAACTACGACAGTATAGGGTTAGTTTGAGTAAGGTTTAATGTTGGGCATTGTGGATGAAGGATTTGGTTTGTTTACAAGATAAGTCTGGTGGTAGTATTTGGTCAAGTAAATAATCATATAGGTTTGAATACCAAGTAGATTTGGGACCAATAATATAATAGATCATTATAATATTTGAATTTTCATGAGCTGACATTAGCATATTTTCAATGAGAAATTGGTAATCCTTGGTTGTGTCTGCATGTTGAATTAATGATCTAATGGTATCCATGGCATTTATTATTCTATTGCTTGCCCTTGGTATATGTTCAAATTGTATGTTGACCATGGACTTGTATGGAACTAGTTTGTCTTCCTAGTCTAGTAATGGTTTATAACATGATTGATTATTAACTAAAAATCACCATAAACCTTTAAATGATGTATGTTCCACTATACTACTTATCGAATCCCTACGATGAGTGATTCATATTCAGTCATGTTATTAATACAAGGAAATATTATTCTAAATGATTTAGGGATTAGATACCCTATGGAGTAATAAATAAAAGGCCTACCCTTGATCCATGTGTTATGAATTATCCATTGAAATATAGCTTCTAGTGACACTCCTCAAGAGTTTTTTCAATGATGGTCATTTTGTATTTCTCAAGAAATTAGAATGTTAATGGTTTTGTGTCTATAAGGTGTGATTCAACAAGATAATCTTAAAGAAATTACCCTTTAATGGATTTTTGGTTCACACATTCTATCTCAAACTCACTGAGAAGTATGATCCATTTGGCCATGCAATTGTGTAAAGTTGTTTTAGATAGTAGATACTTGAGTGGATCTAATTTTGAAATGACCATGGTCTTATTATTCAACATGTAATGTCATAGTTTTTAAACTACAAACACCATAGAGAGATAACCTTATTGATGGATGTATAATTATGTTCATACGTGACTAGGATATAGATAGTACACAACATGCTCTTTTACATTATCATCATGTTGGGATAGAAGTTCCCCCAGGGCTTTATCTATAGTTAAAAGATTTATAACAATCATCATCCTAAATAAATGTTACAACCTTCTTGAGTAGGTGTGTAAATATATGGAAATTGTCAACCAATTGAGAAATGAAGTGTCTAATGGATTGGATCTTGCCCTGTAAATTATAGAGCTACTTCATATTGGTCACTGGTGGCATTTTTGTTATGGCTCATACTTTGGCTGGATCAACATTAATGCCTCTATAAGACATAATGAAGATAATAAATTTTCTAGAAGTAACTCAAAAAAAACATTTATTAGGGTTGATCTTGACATTAGTTTCATGCAGTTGCTTAAATATCCTCCTTAATGATATTAGATGATCGATCTTGGTTTTTTATTTTCCTAGTATGTCATTGACATAGTCTTTAATAATTTCATGTAAAATATCATGAAATATGACTATCACAGCTCTTTGATAGGTGGACCCTATGTTATTAAGGCTAAATGACATAACCTAATAATAGAATGTTCCCCATGAAGTGGTGAATGTTATTTTTTATTGGTCTTCTTATGTGATTTGGATCTAATTGTAGCCTGAGAATCCATCTATCAGTGAAATCATCTCATAACCCACTATGGAATCCATAATCATGTTAATGTTTTATTATAAATTTGTCATAGTGATGTCATAAAGGTGTCTTGATGAGTGGATGAAGAGCCTTGATAGTCTTTGTGACAATGATAAAGTGTGTATTGTGTTTGTCCTAGTGTGCTTGAAGGAGGTTTGGTTGATCTTCAATATTGACATGGATAGAGATGTTTAGGGATAAATATGGTCATTTTATCATGTAAAAGAGGTCATATCAGAAGTCAATAGTTATTTATGTTCTTGTGTGCATGAGTGGAATTCTTATGGTAGTCCATATTTTCATTTAGATAGTTTGGGTCTAGTGGCAAAAAAATCTAAGTAGGTAGTTTGATGATGTCACCATTACCACATGGGAATGAGTCAAGAGGAGTTGTTCATATGGTTATGATCACATTAGTCCCTAGTTGTTATTATATAAATATCAAATTATGCATCAAAGTGCGATAAAAGATATGAGGGTGTAAAGTTGGCTTCTCAATCAAAATTCATTGTTTTCCCAAAGTCAAATTTGTAATATGTCCATAAAAAGCTGAGTAATCAATTTAATGATGGAATATATTATACATGTGGAAATTTTAAGAGAATTTGATCATATGGGTTTATTTAATTTTGGACCAAGTTTATTTGTGCTAAAATTTAGATCATGCAGTGAATTGCATCAAAAGATATGCATATGCAAAGTTGGGTTCATAAGCAATTTCACTATGTTTTTCCATACTTAGCCAAATTCTCATAGGGAAAGAAAGAGATGTGTGAGAATTTTAATGATGTTATATATTTCATGTGTGAATTTTTTCAAGTGTATTAAAATTTATGCATACTTAAATTTGACCTCTCAAGCATGTTTTGACATATTTGGCTCCATGACAAAAGTTTTTGAGAAGGCATTTTAATGAAATTATATCTCACATATGCAAGGGATCCAAGAGTAATGTGTCACATGGCTAGATTATCATATGTGAGGAGATCATCTAGTCAAAATTTGAGATCATGTAACAAAGTGTAGAATAAGTTATTATGGATAAAAAATGGCTACTTAGGCATATTGAAAGGGTCCCCATACTTAGTTATTTATGCACTAGTTAAAGTTTAAGCAAAATCGATAGTGTATGTTGCTCTAAGGAGTTAGGAAGTAATGAGATGAGTATAGGTACATGATGTTTAATGAATTAGGAAATTTATAGGATAATGATCCAATGGTGAGTGGGTGTTCATACAGATTGATCAAATGATGACCATTGATCGTTAAAGACCTAGTTGATCCATAGAGATAAATAGAGTATGTGGAGTCAACCTTATAAGATTACATGAGATGAGGTCAACATCACTAAATTTTAACATTTGAGCATTGGAACTCATGAATTAAATATTGAAAGATATTGATGATGCATATTTGATCTAAGCTAATATTTCATGAGATGTGAGAATTGTGTTTGAAGGTTAACTGTCACCGTTCAAATTCAAATATTTGAATTTAACATAGGCAAAAACTAGAGCTCTATATTTTGACCATATATTTTGATAAAAGTTGAATTTTATAGTGCTATAAAAACCAATTTTATAGAGGATTCTAAGGCACATCTAGATATACAAATTTTAATATTTGAAATTGAGTACAGTTAAAGATATTGAGCCTAAAATTTGACTGTGTGTTCATGTTTATTCTACAAGTGACCCAAGAAGGATATTTGAGCTTATGTTGATGTTTCAATGTCTCATCATGAATTGGATATTTGGGAGTGTTGTATACTCCATGAAGTTTCTCTATGAGTATTTTTTAGACTTGATCAATCTATCTTGAGTAAGAACAATGCTTAAGAAGTTAACTATATGCTCAGTAATTATGTTCCTATGTATAAGGTCTATGTTTGAGTTGTTTGATCATATGAAAATGTGAGATAATATGACTAAGATAATTTTAAGATGTCTTAGGGGACATAGTAAGTTGACACATGTATTTGAAAGTGGTCTTTTTTTATTGTTTTTCTTGAGGGTGTGCTAAATGGGTGAATAGGTCTCTATGAGACCTATAAGAACTACAAGGGGCTTATTAAAAGGTGTACCTACTTAAGGGTGACCCATAGATTCCACGGTTGACATATGAATATTATATTCAGCCATGTATTTGTTTGAAATATGCCTCAAGGGATAAGGCATGATTAATGTCATACCAAGGTAGAGATTATCAAGATTGCTCTATAAATAGTGGAACCAAAGATGATGGGCTCTAAACTCAGATGTGAGAGACTAAGGAGTGATTGAAGAGAGACTTGTGTCTATGTTTTGTGGATAAAAGGAGGTTTAGAGTGCCCTGAGGATAAATTGAAGAGTAGAACAAATTGAAGACTATCTATATAACTTTTTGGTCATAAGTATGTTGGTATAATAGTGTGCTTGTTATTTGAGTATGAGTGAAGGTGAAGTGTGATAAGTAAAGGTCCATCATCAAGTGTTGTTGACATCAGTTTAGAGGTGGATGTGTTCATAGGTGTTTTTTTGGAAGCTCAACATCTAAGGTGGTTTTATCCTCCTTGTAAGGTAAAACTTGTTAAAAGTTTTGGTTGTTGTTATAGCTCAGCTAGACAGGTGTGGTAGCACCTTGTGGGATTGTAGTCTCACTAAATATGGATTATAGTTCCTTAATCATTTGTAGATGGTCTAAACTAGATCTTGTTATTATAAGATACTAGTCCAATTGTAAGTTGTAATGGTTTTTCTCCCCCAAGAGGTTTTCCCATGTATGTCATGTGTTATATGATTGATCTTGCATTGTCTCTTTTACACATTGATGTGAATGTTGTGTGTGCTTCATGAATGCTTATTATAATTGATTAAGTGTTTACAAATATTATAATTTAAGTTAGATTATTTGGGCTCACTAATTCACCCCCCACACTCTAAGTGATTGTACCTCTAAAAATTGGTATTAGAGCAAGGTCCTTTGCTAAAGGCTTGACAGCTAGAAGGTGATCCAAGGTATAATGGATAGTTAGAATGTGTAAGGTGGTTTCTCTACTAGGCAAGCACTGATGGTCAATGGATCCAATTATGTATTTTTTAGTGCTATGATGAATGCATACATTATGTCTCTAGGGTTTGATGTATGGTAATCAATTTTGGATGGTTATGTTACTCCTTCTATTCCTCCATCTAGTGTTTCATACAAAAAGTTGTTCGAGAATAACTCTAAGGTAATGAATTTTATCACTTGTGGTCTTCTAGAAATTGAGTTCACTAAAGTAATTCATTACAATTCTACCAAGAAAATATGGGATAAATTGAAGAATATTTTTGGAAGAGATTCAAAGGTTAATCTTTCTAAGTTATAGACTCACAAAAGGTAATCTAAAAGTCTCAAAATAAATAAAGAAGATATTGTGGCATCCTTTCTATAGCGATTTGATGAGATTGTGAACATCATCAGATGTCTTGGAGAGAATATTAAAGAGATTACTATTTGTCAAAAGGTATTAATATTTATATCCCCTAATTTTGATCTTAAAATATTTTCTATAGAAGAGAGTCATGACCTTACTCAATTGAAGATGGATCAGTTACATGGCACCCTTACTACCTATGAGATGAGGAAGAATGATGATATACCACTGAAGAAGGAAGTAACATTCAAGATAGAGATAAAGTGTAAGAAGAAGTTTCAAGGTAATAAATCTAAAAAGGATTACATATTTGATTTTGATGATGATCAACTAATTTCTTTGATTACTAGGAAATTGAACACTAGCTTAGGGAAGTACAAGGGTAAACTACCCCTCAAATGTTTCAACTGTGGAGAGATAGGGCATTTTGCTTAGGAGTGCCCTCATAAGCATGAGAAGAAAGATGGTAAAGATCATGGTGAAGGCCAAGATGATGATATGAAGACATATAGGAAGACAGGTTTCAAAAAGTATAACAATAAGAAGAGGTCCTAAAATTATAACAATAAGAAGAGGTCCTTTAAGAACAAGAAGAGTCTTTACACCAAAGAAGATTACAACTCATCAAATGAGAGTGAAGATAATGACTTAGAATATGATCATGAAGATTATGGTCTTACTAAATATGAAGCCCTATTCATGGTTCATGAATGACATCTCTCACATCAAAAAGAGTATGCTTGGAGTGATTTAGATGATGATGAAGATGAATTGGACTATGATACTATTTTGATGAATGCTCTTGAAGAACTAAAAATTGAGAAGATCAATAAGAAGATGAAATCTAAATTTAATGACTATGAGGAGCAATTTAGTGTGTATGAGGGTAGATTTAATGAAGACACCAAGGAGCATGAAGATATGATAAGGCATCTTAGTTTTAAATTGGAAATTCTATCTGCAAGCCTAAAATCTAAAGAAGATGAATGTTTAAGGTATGTTTTTGAAAATGAATCTTTGAAATCTGAGCTAGAAAAGATAGATAGTAAGGTGAAGACATTTGTGAGATTTGAAAAGAGCTCATATGATCTAGAAAATATTTTGAGTGCTCAAAAGAATGCTAGTGATAGAACTGCTCTTGGATATGAATAAGAACAAAAAAATGTAACTCAAGACAAGATAAATACTAATGTGAACTAGGACAATCATACTTTGAAGACAAATCATCAAAAAAGGATTGAAGGTGCTGATAGAGTAAAGATAAATTAGAACAAATAGCTAAATGCCATGAGGTATGCAAGATTCAATAGTTATTGTTATACATGTAATCAATTTGGTCATAATGCTAGAGAGTGCAAGAGACCTATTAGAAATGAATTTTCATGGGACTATGATGGGGGTCATCAGTCAAAAGGTGTGAATAGAATCAAGTGTTTTAACTGTCTTGATATGGGAAACTTTGAAAACCATTATCCACATAAGATTAGACAAGGTGATTCCTCTTCAAAAAGGGGAGGTTGTTTTATTTGTCATGACATAGGACACATTGTAAATTTATGTCCAAATAAGGTAAGACAAGATATGTTTCTTGCAAAAGGTATGGTGTGTTATAATTATGAAAAGAAAGGTCATATTACTAGGTTTTTCAAGTAAAGGCCTACAAGATAGAATAGATTTAATCAAGATCCTAGAATTCAATGAAAAAGACAAGTTAACACATGGAAGACAAAGGTGACAAGTGTGAGCCATGACAAGACTGCATGTCTAAGTAATGTGTTTGCTATGGTGAAGAATGCTTCAAAAGTTGAAGAGTACCAAGAGCTCTCATTATCTACACATGTTGAGAATGAAGAAATAAAACTCATGGAGAAGACCAAGGTAATGATTGAGGCCATTCCTAAGGTATGTATGGATCTAAGTTAACATCTTGTTGTTGGTAAATATGTATCATGTAAATAACATCTATTGTTTATGCCTAATGATGAGGTTTCAAGCTATAAGGAAGATTTTTTAGATAAAAAGGTATGTAATGAATCTGTGTTGTCTCCATGTATTGTCAATTCAGTCATAGAAGAAAAGGAAAATGTTGTAGTGGATGAGGAAGTTATTTTTCCTAAGCCAAAGAAGAAGAACTAAAAATATCAAATGAGCAAGGAGAAGATGGAATATGATGATTTTTTTTTGTTTTAGAGCATTGAGGTATATAAGGTGTCTTTATATATGCTTCTTAAGAGACTATTTTCAATAAAGAAGCATGTTTTTTTCTCAAGATGATAATTCCAATTAGAGGTCTTTTGTTAAAGGGAAGCTACAAGTTCATGACCTTGTTTTAGAGGTTTGGGAAGGAACTATAGTACAAAGTTAGAATGGGTGGTTCCAAGTGGCTTAAAGAGATTGATGAAAATTTCAAGAAGTGTTTGGTCCTCATAAATGTCTATTAATTTATTTGTGGTGTGCTCTAGGTTTTTTTGAGGTTTGAAGGTATGCATGTGCCAATTGAAGATTTTTGAGTGCTCTCAGTTTTCTCAATTTTTGGCTTAAGGGCAAATAGGCCTAAAATAGGTTATAATATGTATGGGTTCACAAATTTATGGAAGTTAAAATATTGGTCTAGAAGTGTGTGATGTGTGTCTCAAGATGTGAAATTAGTTTTAAAGGTGTACATTGACCAGAAGGAGGTTTTTTGACACTGTTTGTTTTGAGGTTCTAGGGTTTTAGGTTATACTAGAAAACTAGTTTTCCTTATGATTTTAGGTTTAAGGATTTTTAATATGTTTAATTGCCTAAATGGGTAGTCAAATCAAGATTCATAGAGATTTGAAGGTTTTTGGTGCTCAAATTATTTAAGTTTCTATCATTCTAGAGGGTTAATTGGCTAGTAGGTTTTTAAAGGAAGTATATTACATAAGATGATCTAGTTGTTAAAAATTTGTATAATTGAGGGGAAATATGAGAGTGATCTAGATATGAATTTTTAGCTCCTGAAGATGTGTATACTAAAAATTGTGGTCTCTACAAGTGTTAGGTAGGGCTATAAAGAGGCTAAACAAACCTAGTTTGAAGAGGAGTGTTGTTTGCTCAATTGCATGAATTTTTTTTTATGATTCTTGTAGTATATTAAGATAGAATGCTAGTAAGAATGTATGGTGGTTCTTCATGGTGTGTGGAGATCTGAAGATACTCAGAAGGTGAAATTTCTCAAAAATATTATGGGGAGTCCATATCATATGTTTTGTTGTGTGTTCCATCATATTTATATGGTTTTGTGTGTTCTTTATTCATTGGTTATAGTGATTGGTTAAATAGAGTGTTGGCATGAATTAGGATGAAGTTTCTCAAGACAAGTAGAAGTTATGATCTAGTAATTTGACTCAAGAGAGGTTGGTTATTTTGGTGTTAGTTCCAAAATGAAATAAAAATGAAATAAACACACTAATAGAATAACATCTCTAGGCCTAGACATTAGGGAGAGCTTAGTTAACAAAAGTAAATGATAAGCACAACTAAAAAGCAAGGAATGAAAACACAAGAATTCATTTCACCTTCCTTGGATGATCCAAATGCCTTTGTAATGGTGGCTTGCTCGACTTGTGCATCAAGAGGTCTTCTTCAATGGAGTGTGACTACCTTCATCTCCTCTTGGCACCTTTTGCTTGTGGCTTGGCTTGTCTTGGAATCAACTTGGTATGGTGACATTGGTTGCTTGAGGATTTTTGAACCAATCTTGCATTATAACTTTTCACTAATTAATCCTAGAAATGATGTTGTGAGGCCTCCTATTTATAGATTTTTGGATTTGATTAGAATTAACCTCAACTATCCATCTCAAGATTAAGATGTGTGGTTGAGGATTAATTCAATTTTTGGAATTAATTTTGTAATTATCCTCATCATGGCATTGGAAGAAAGGGCAACTAAGAGGCATAGAGGGCATCATGTAAGGCATTGATGAGGCATGGAGGGCATGAATCCTGATATTTGTGACATTTATGGCCTAGGGATGTCTTCCCCATAAATGAGGTCACCTGATGATGCATATATTTAATATTTATTTCTAAAACAAATTATTCAAAAAGTTTCCATGGAATTCTTGATTAGGCCTTAATTTGGTTTAATTATCTCTTAGGCATGAATAAGCACTTTATGCATAAATTACTCAAATTGATCAGAATTCCTTTTAATTGGTCCTGAATTTGACTAGATTTGAATTAAAAATCCATGTTAGATTCATATTCCCATTTAGGATGTTGCCAACAACAAATAACAAAGGCACAAGTCTTGTACAAAAGATTTGATAGGAAAGAGCAGTCTAGGGCACGTAGGTGCAAATTTGGCATTTTGACTTAAAATGAACTGATCAAACTTAGCTAGCCTATAAATTACATTACCCCATTTAGTGATACGCTTGCCAAAATTGGAATTTGAATATTTCAATTTCAAATCTTTTAGCATGTTTTAGTGTTTTTAGGCTAAATTGTGCATTTTAGGTGGAAATTAACCAAAAGCCTAATTGGAGCTTATTGGTGGCCAGATTTAGGTGTTTATAGTTTACCCCTATTTTCGAATATGTTGTAAACCATAGGAAAAGCAATGTCTTCTCCAAGAATGAGAAATGGCCTACATGCCAAAAAGAAGATGACTAAAGAATAAAGCTCCAAATTGTTTTTGAGAAGCTATGATGATGCCCCCTCAAGGGAGTGGCCATCACATTTGTTGATCGATGGTCCCTCAAAAATAAACAAGAAAAAAGGTGGAATTAACTCATGGTTGAGATTAATCCAAATAAGAAAATGCTTGCATGTATTGATGTAAAAAGGATACTAATTTGCCTAAAGGTGGTTATAATCAGGAACAAAAGTCAAAATAATGATTTTCCCATAAGCATTTATAATCATTAAGAGGACCTAGATTGGCTGAAGATGATTGTGCCCCAATTATGGCTGATTAGCAAGCATAACTCAAGGATATAACTTGGAATATATATTAAACATGAGTGGGTAGAAAATGATGAAAGAGATGGATAGAGGAATGAGATTGATCAATAGAATTATATAGTTGTACCTACCAATGAGGAGATGCTCATCCTGATTAATAATGATACAACTAGAATGGTCAAATGAGTTTATATTAATCAAGGGTGGGATGGAAGGATTTTCCAAGGTGCCAAGGATAAAACTATATAGTTCTAGTGATTTTAGACATTCGTGAATCTAATTTTTGCTATAGCATGTGATGGTTGGCTTTATGATATAACACCATGAAGACTTGGCCAAAATATGTCTAAGGACTGACTCTCGATATCTAATAGACACTTGAAAATAATGCACCAATGATAGAAACCATGATGACAATGTTGACATATGAATATGGATAGACTCAAGAATAATGTATGTAAGGAATCACCCAATGAACACATATAGAACAAGTCAAGGCAACAATGCTAAAAACAAATAAATAGGCAAGTGAATAAACAAATAGAAAAATAAATAAACAACTTGAAATAAATAAACAAAAATAAATCTTGAAAACAAAAGCAAAATAAATCATCCTAATAATGACAATTCCCTAGTAAGGCAAATTGAGGATAACTGACTAGGCTTAGATAAGACAAATATTTTTGGATTTTTTGAAATGTTATGAATGTTTTTGGAATTTTGAGGTATCTTAAATTGTTAGAGAATGACAAGATACACTCTCATAAAATGGTGAGTGTGTATGTAAAGTGGGACTGAGGTGACCTCAACATGATTGAGCATGACCCACATAGTCCTAAAATGACCTTAAGTCATAGCAATTCCATCCACACAAAAGGTGGGGGAAAAAATAACTAGGTCCCAACAAGTTCTCAAATCCAACAAATTGCTAGTCAAAAGAAAATAATGATGGATGGTGACATGAAAATCCATGACAAACAAGTGTTTCCCCTAGTTTTCCATAGGTAGTTATAACTAGGATACAATAGCATAGGTCAATGATACTAATTTTCCTATAGGTGGTTATGATTAGTATCAAGACTAGTGAGACACTGATTTGCCCATAGGAAATTATAATCAGGTTCACATAAACAAACATGGATATAGGATGAAAGATATCTTGCTAGATCAACTATCACACTACTTTCATAGAATATCATTGAAAACATAGATTGGATTTATTGTTTAAACTTGATTAGAATCCCCCCACAAAAGGTATGGGAAGAACCAAATCAACCAAGATCGAAAAAAGATTGGGTAGGATGACTAAAAATAGGCTTTGGTCTAAATAGGAATGGAATGATAGGATGGTATGGTCTTGTTAAGGATAATGATGGTTTTTTATAGATTGGATAAAATGGTAAGAGGATTTCCCCTAAGTGATGGGGTAAATGGTTGGGTACCTCGACAATGGAAAATGTATATGTAATAATGGAAATGGTATGCTACATGTTTTATGCCTAGGTGTGGTTTTTGATTCTTTGTTCCTATTGAGATGGAGATGCATATCCTAATCAACAAATGATACAAATATAATACTTGATCATGTTAATTTCTATCCTATACCTTGTTTGAATAGCTAATTTATCAAAAAATTGATGGAAATTTGGTTTCCAATAATGCTTTCATGATCTTCATTAGTCATTGATTCTGAGTCCTTTGAGCATCGAGACAAGGTATCCTTGTAGCCTCTACAAAGAAAAGTGCAGCCATGAATGGTAAACAAGGACAAATAATGGATGGTACATTTGATTGTGAAATGGAATGGTAGATGGTAATGGAATGTATAATTGTGGGGAAACAATTGAATATCAAGAATTTCAGTCATATGTAATTTTTTTGATGCCAGATTCAACATAATTTTAGTTGTGACAGGGCTAAAAACTTGTTCTCTCAATAAGACCACTAGATTTTTTTGTTGTTTGATCTTGAGAGTAGCTACCATCTAATTAGTTTGTATATTGGAAGATATTTTGATTTTATATTTGATTTTTTATTCACTAAGAAGTGAAGAAATTTTGTGCTTAGCTATTGGTGCCTCACTAAGGTTTTTACCAATGAAGTTGTCTTGATTATCATGTAGTGCCTTTGAGAAGGTTTCACAAAGATATGTTAAAAGTTGACTTTAATTATCTTTTAGTGCCTTCAAAAAGGTATCACTAAAATATGATGAGTTTGATCTTTGCTTATCCCTTAGCACCTTTGAAAAGGTCTTACTAGGAGAGTGTTATACTGCTACATGAATGTTGTCTTAGCCTCCTTACTTTTCTTCAACTGCTATATCACCATGGATGCAGTTCAACAAAGTGTGAGTCTATTAGTCCTAATAAATACTTATGGGAGATGGAATGTCAACAATATGGTTATCTTGGTTGATGTTAATGGCTTGTGGAATGGTAATGGATTGGGGAGAGGTTGCAAAATCCTCATAGAAGATACTAGGAGAACTTGTGTTGAAGCTAAAGTACTCATCCTCAAAAACTATAGAAGGATCAAAAATGTATTCAAATTGATCTAAGAGGTATGCATAACCAATGTTGTAACAGTCCTGAACATATTCTTCTTATAAATTTAATTCTGACTCAAAGGATTCTAAATTTGATGTTGAGACTAATGTTGATTCTAGTTTTGATGCTAAATCTGATGTCAGTTCAAGAATAGAACCTAACTCTAATTTATATTCTTCATCTGATGGGTACTCTTTTACAACGATGTCTTGTTGAATGTTTATTTTTGGACATGTAATATCCTATAATGGTATGATGAGCTCCATAAAAACTAGTTTGTCAAAGTGAGACTCATCAAGTATGAGAAAAAGGTTAAGAGATAACTCCTAAGAGACTGGCTTGTTAATAAGAGGCTCTTGAAAAATAGGCACATAGTCAAGGTAATAATTTTCCTAAAGGCAATTATAATCATTAAGGAGTGACTCAATAAATACTATCTCATTAGAACGAGACTCCTTGAAAACTGGTATAAGATCAATAGGTGATTCATCATAGGTTGACTTATTACAAATGGTTAGTTCAATAAAAACATCTTGGGTTGGTTAGTTCTCTTGGGCTTAGTTTTTAATGAGTTGAAAAATACTAGTTTTGAACACAACTTGCTCTTAAAATTATTGGATGGGTTAAGGTTTTGATGTGATTGGTAATGGATGAGAGATGACTTATGATTGGATAATGGTAGGGTATTAGGGAGCATGATTTCTTCCATGAGCCAAAGGACAAAGTCCTAAGATGGTAACGATAGGGTGGTATGGAGCATGATTTCTCACATAAGCCAAATGATGAGGTCTTGGAATGATGAAGGGATGTTTTGGAGATTGGTTGTTCACACAAACCAAAGGACAAAGTCCTAGTATAGAAATGGTTAGGTGTTATGGAACCTAGTTTCTCACACAAGCCAAATGACTAGGTTTAGGAATGGTAATGGTATTCTTTGGATATTGAAGAGATTGACTAATCATATAATCCAAAGGTGGTTTAGGGGTAGCCAATGATTGGATAAAAAAAGGATGTCATGAAACTTGATTTCTTACACAAGTAAAATCATCCAATTCTTCCTCATAAACCATATTAGCTCAATCATGAGTTGGTTCATAAGCTAGTTCTTGGTTGTGTTATATGTACTAATATTTGAAAAGAGGGTATGGATTCATATCCCAAACAACATTATTTGTAGTTAGGTCTTCAAATTCATCTTCATAAGCCTCTTCATACCAATCAATTTCTTGACTTGGATCCTAAGTTGCTTCGTGGCTTTGTTCCCATGAATGATTAATATGAGGTGGATAGAAATCTGTCTCACAAATCATATTAGCATCATTGGGGTCTTGAAAAAAGCCATAAAAGTCATTTTTTGTAGATATTATATCATAAGTTAGATTGTAATTGACTCCACCATAAGTGTATTGAGACATATATATGTAAATGATGAAATCTCTAAAACAAAAAGCCTTAGATTTCTACAAACTCTAAAAACTATGTCCAAAGGACAAATGGTTCAGACTTGGTCTAACTTGGTTGAAGGGGTGGATCTATATCTCAATGTGGTCTGAAAGTGGAGCTGTATCTCTAAAATTATTTGTTTTAAAACTTGGTATAAAACAACCTAACATCAAATGTCTAATGTCAAATGTCACACACACAAAAGGTCAAGCATCTAAATAAAAACTGACATGTCAAAGGTCTAGGTCAAAGTTTTCCAAACAAGGTCTAAACTAGAAAGGGAAAATTTGAGTTACTAGGTCTTTTATCCAAATGCAGAGTCAATATCTAGGCTCAAATAAATAGGCATGTTCTAGGATTTTTGGCCAAATGGAATAAAAAGCTAGAATCTGATTTAATCTAACAAGTTTATAAACAAATTTGACAAAAAACTAACACACGGAATCAAACATAAACATGATCAATTGGCATAAGGAATAAGACAAAAGGCTCTTTGAAAAAGTCTATGTTCTCTTAAATAAAATCACAAATAATGATGAGGATAGGCATTAAACAAACAAACCATCAATAGTTTTCAAACTTGGGTAACTGATTAATCAAAGTTATGCAACCCAAAAGAGAAAGATCTATGTATCAGCCCCATGAATTGAGGCCTAAATAGAAATCAATCAATGTTTGGATCCAAACTTGACAAGGCTAATTGAAAACTCAATGTTGAAAACTAGGATTTGACCAAACGAGCTAGATAAGATTGGACAACATGATGGCACAAGACTAAGGTCCAAATGGTATACATAAAGTGGTTTAAAACAAATGGTTTTGATACAATGGTGAACAAGTCTTGAAATAAATTGAACAACCTAATGGCATAAGCATACTTGAATGATGTGGTAAATGTTATGTTTCAAAAGACTTTAAAGGATAAAAATGTTCTAACATGATTTGGGTAGTATAACACTACCCTTCACAACTCAAAGGCATTGTTTTGACATGGATTATGAATAAAAAAGCAAATTTTTGGTCTTAAAACATACCAAGCAAAAACTACCAAAATACACTAAGTATAATCATCCAAATCCTACTAAGGGTATGGCATGTGGGGTTGACTAAACTATCAAGTTTTGAACATTCTAAGGGAATCAATTGCAAAATGACTTTCATGCCAAATATTGTAAAACAAAAGCATAGATTTTGGGTCCATATCACTTAGATTATTGGAAAAATGTCTAGTCCTTTTTTCAACCATTACAACTTGTTTTCTCAGTGTAAGGTGATGTCCAAAGTGCCACTACATACCGTGTGCAACTCTAAAAGAGTCAAATGAAGTCAATGCTGGGAGATACAATCCTAGGTCAAAGCCTCCCTAAATAACTCATGGGAGGTAATGAAATCCCCCTCACAATCCAATTTTGCATGAAATAAAAGACTAATATAAATACTTTAGGGTCAGTTTTAAGATCACCCAAACTTTCACAAGTTTTTTTGGGGAGTGATTTAGATGACTTTATTTCTAAGCCTTAGACTAGGCTATTTACAATAGGAATGGTGCTTTTGATTCCAAGGGTTCCATATAGGGGACAAATTGAAGATCATACATGCAACATTCCTCTCTTTGCCAAACAAAATCTAATTAAACAACTATTGTAAGCAAAAATTGACAAGTGTGTTTAATTTTAAACCTAAATGAAATATTTGGTGGTACTCATTTGACCCCTTGGTCTTAGTTGTAAACTTTCAAAATCATTCACCAAAAACATCTACAAATTCCTTGTTAAACACCAAAACAAAGTTCCTAATCAAATTTTAAGCATTTAAAAGTGATTTAAACATGTTTTGAGCAAATTTCCTACTTGGTCTTGTAGCAAAATTGTTAGCATGTCATTTAGATTTGAAGCCCTTTTGAGTTTGAAATAAGAAACTTTGGAAAAGTAGGTCTGGATTTTATCTTTATAGAAAAACACAATGACCAATGTCAGCAATACCACTAACTTTAGTTATAGCCAACTAAGATCTGACCAATGTTGGTTCCTCTAATCAATGTCAATTAAGCCATGTAACTAATGTTGATATTTTTGCTGATGTCAGTTACTGTGTAAAAACTATGGAAACCAAAAATGGTAAAATAAAGTTAGAAAACCAATTTACAACAGTTTTAAAATCTAAAATAGGTTTTTTAATGTTGCAAAAGGATCTCCTTCATGTGTAGGATGAATATAGTCTCACTAGGTGTGCCATTATGTGATCTAGGAATTTTACTGAAGAGAGGATGGTTAGTATGGTATTAGTTTCAAAATGAAAACAAGATTAAATAAACACACTAATAACATAACATCTCTATTCTTAAACACTATGAAGAGCTTAATTAACAAAAGCAAATGACAAGCACAACTAAAAATCAAGGAATGAAAAGACAAGAATTCCTTTCACCTTCCTTGGATGCTCTATATGCCTTTGTAACGGTGGCTTACTCAACTTGTGCTTCAAGAGGTCTTCTTCAATGGAGTGTGGCTACCTTCATATCCTCTTGGCACCTTTGGCTTGGGGCTTGGCTTGGCTTGGTCAATTTGTCATGGTAACATTAGTTGATTGAAGCTTTTTGGAACTAATCCTGCATTATAACTTTGCACTAATTAATCTTAGAAATGATGTTGTGAGGCCTCCTATTTATAGATTTTTGGATTTGATCAAAATCAACCTCCCATCTCAAGATTGAGATGTGTGGTTCAGGATTAATTCAATTTTTAGAATTAAGTTTATAATTATCCTCATCATGGCATTGGAAGAAGGGGTAATTAAGAGGCATGGATGGCATGAATCCTTATATTTGTGGCATTTATGGCCTAGAGATGTCTTCCCAAGAAATGAGGTCCCTTGATGATGAAGATATTCAACATTCATTTTTGAAACAAATTATTCAACAAGTTTCCATGGAATTCTTGATTAGGCCTTAACTTGGGTTGATTACCTCTTAGGAATGATTAAGCACTTTATGCACATATTACTCAAATTTATCATAATGCCTTATTATTGGTCCTAAATTTTATTGGATTTGAATTGGAAGTTCACATTAGATGCATTGGATGTGTATTCCCATTTAGGATGTTGCCAATAATAAATAATAAAGGCACATGTCTTATGTAGAAGAATTGATAGGAAAGAGCAGTCTAGAGCATGCAGGTGCAAATTTGGCATTTTGACTCGAAATGAACTGATCAAAGTTATCTAGCCTATAAATTGCATTACCCCTTTTAGTGATACCCTAGCCAAGTTTGGAATTTGAATATGTCAGTTTCAAATCTTTTACTGTGTTTTAGTGTTTTTAGGCCAAATTGTGCATTTTAGGAGGAAATTAGCTAAAGGCTTGATTGGGGGTTATCGGTCCCCAGATTTAGGTATCTATAGAAGTAGGCTCCAGGTAAGGGGGAGTTTGTATCATATTTTTAAGATGGTCCTTTCCTATTTGATAGTATTTTTTGGTCCTCAAGATCAGTGTGTGCCCACTTTATCATTTTTTTAAAGGGGGAGAAAGTTACTATTAGGGAGAAAGTTCCTATTGTAGGAGTGCTTTGAAGAGAGAGAAGGCGAGTTGTATATTGTTATATGTGATGGTTATTGAAATCACTGACAAAGGGGGAGATTGTTGGAGAGTTATCATAGTGATGTAATGGTGATGTAATTAAGATGTCCTATTGAGTGGATGAAGAGCCTTGATAGTCTATGTGATAATGAAAAAGTGTGCATTATGCTTGTCCTAGTGTAATTGAAGGAGGTTTGGTTGATATTCAATGTTGACATGGATAGAGATGTTTAGGGATCAATATGGTGATTTGAGCATGTGAAATAGGTCCTATCATAAGTCAAGAATTATTTGAGTTCTTGTGTGCATGAGTGGAATTCATATGGTATTCCATAATTTTTATCTACATAGCTTAGGTCTAGTAGCACAAAATCTGAGTAGGTATTGATGACATCACCATTGGCATGTGGGAATGAGTCAAGGGGAGTTAGTCATATATTTTTTTATCACATTAGTCCCTAGTTTTTATGTGCTAGATCTCAAGTCATGCATCGAATCATGATCAAACATATTAGGGTGTGAATTTGGCTTCTTAGTCAAAATTCATTATTTTTCCATAGTCAAATTTGAAATATGGCCTGAAAGAGTTGAGTAAGTAGTTTAATGATGACATATCTTGCATGTGTGAAAATTTTAGGGGAAGGTGATCATATGGGTTTGTTTAGTTTTGGACCTAGTTTATTTGCAATAAAATTTAGATCATGTGATGGAGTGCATCAAAAGATATACATATGCAAATTTGGGCTCGTAGGTAATTTGACTATGTTTTTCCATAGTCAAATTTGCATAAGGAAAGAAAGAGTCAAATGATAATTTTAATGATGTTATATCTTGCATATGTGAATGTTTAAAGAGAAATAAATCATATGGGTTTGTTTAGTTTTGAGTATAGATGATTTGTGATAGATTTTAGACTATGCACTAAAGTGCAACAAAAGTTATGCATACTCAAAATTGGCCTCTTAGGTAGATTTTGACATAGTTGGCTCTATGATAGAAGTTTTTGAGAAGGAAATTTAATGATTTTATATCTCACACGCCTGAGGGATCCAAGAGTAGTGTGTCACTTGGTTGGATTCTCATATGTGAGGAGATCATCTAGTCTAAATTTGAGATAATGCATCAAAGCATAAAATAAGTAATTAAGGATAACAAATGGCTACTCGAACATATTTAAAGGGTCCCCATAGTCATTTTTTCACAAGTTAAAGTTTTAGAAATATTGATGGTGTGCATTACTCTAAGGAGTCAGGAAGTAGTGAGATGAGGATAGGTGCATGATGTTTAATGACTAAGAAAAGGTATAATATAATGATCCAATAGTGAGTGGGTCTTCATAAAAATTGATCAAATGATGAGAATTAATCGTTAAATACCTAGTTGATCTATAGAGATCAATGGAGTGCATGGATTCAACATTATAAGACTACATGAGATGAGGTCAACATGATTTAAGTTTAACATCTAAGATTTGGTACCTATGCATTAAAGATCGAAAGAGATTGATGGTGCATACTTTATATGAGGTGAGAGTTCATGAGATGTGAGCATTGTGTTCAAAGATTAACTATGACTATTGCAATTCAAATATTTGAATTTAACATAGTTAAAAATAAGAGCTCTATATTTTGACCATATCTTTTGATAAAAGTCAAATTTTCTAGTGCTATAAAAATAAAATTTGTATATGACTCCAAGGTGAATTTGGATATATAGATTTGAAGATATGAAAGTTAGTACAGTCAAATATATTTATCCTAGAAGTTGATTATGTGTTTGTGTTTATTCTACAAGTGACCCAAGAAGGATATTCGAGCTTGTATTGATGCTATTTAAATGTCTCATAATGAATTAGATATTTTGGAGGGTTATAGACTCCATGATGTTACTCTATGATTATTCTATAAGTGTGATAAATATATCTTGAGTATGAACAATGCTTCAGAAGTTAACTATATGTTCAATAATGGTGTTCTTGTGTATAAGGTCTATGTTTGAGTTGTTTAAGCATAATTAGAAGTGATATAAGATGATTATGATGATTTGATGATGTCTTAGGGAACATAATGAGTGGAACCATGTATTTTAAAGTGGTCATGTGTTATTTTTTTTCTCATGGGTGTGATAAATGGGTGAATAGGTCTCCATGAGACCTATAAGTGCTATAAGGGGCTTATTAAAAGGTGTAGCTACTTAAGGGTGACCCATAGATGTCATGGAAAACCTATGAATATTGTATTGAGCTGTGTATTCATGTGAGAGATTCCTTAAGGTCTAATGCAAGCCTAATGTCTCACCAAGGTAGTGATTATTAATATTACTCTATAAATATTGAAACCAAAGATGATTGGTTCTAGACTTGGATGTGAGAGACTAAGGAGTGATTGGAAAGATAATTATGTGTGTATTTTGTTGAGAAAAGTATGGGTAGAGTGACCTAAGGATGAATTAAAGAGTAGAATATATTTAGAAATATTTATATGACCTATTGGTCATAATTCTATTAGTAGAATAGTGTGATTTCTATTTAAGTTTAAGTGAAGGTGAAGTGTGATAAGTAGAGGTCCATCATCAAGTGTTATTGACATCAATTCAGAGGTGGATATGTTCATAGGTGTTGTTATGGTATTTCAACATATAATGTGGTTATAGCCTCCTTTCAAGCTAAAACTTGTTAAAAGGTATGGTTGTTGTTGCATCTCAGCTAGACAAGTGTGGCAACAACTTGTGGAATCATAGTCTCATTAAATAGGGATTGTAGTTCCTTGATTATTTATAGATGGTCTAAATTAGATCTATTTATTATAAGAAAATACTCTAATTGTAGGTTCTAGTGGGTTTTCTCCCCCAAGAGGGTTTCTAATGTATGTCATGTGTTATATGATTAATCTTGCATTGTCTCTCTTACTGATTGATGTGAATGTTGTGTATCTTTCATGAATGATTATAGTAGCTAATTAAGTATTTGAAAATATCAAAATTTAAGTTGGATTATTTAGGCTCATTGATTCAACCCTAGTAATTTTACCTCTAACATGTTTGGCAATAGAAAGTCATCCTTAGTGCAAGCTTTGTTAATGTCCCTAAAATTAGTGTAGATTTTGATTCCTTCTAGATTTTTATTGACTAGCACTACATTATAAATCCATTTAGAATAGCTAATTGGCCTAATACATATCGATTCTAAGATTTTTTTCCAACTTTTTATTTATTAAGACAATAATATGAGGATGCATCTTGCATAACTTTTGTTTCATTGGTCTAGCATCAAGATGTACCAAAAGGTGGTGAACAACCAAGGTGGGGTCCAAACAAAGCATGTTAGAATAGGCCCATGAAAATATATTTATAAAGTCCCTCAATAGGGCTATTAAGACTTCATGTTCCTCCTTAGTGAGAGAAATTCCTAATTTAATCCATTTTAGGTCATTTGAAGTCATAATGTTTACATTTGTTTTGTCTTCCACTAGAAGGCTTGAACCATCTTCAAGAATAGTGGGAAAATATTTGAACTAGTTTGTAATAATAGGGTCCTCTATCAAGACTAGCTCTTCAAGTTCTACTAGGCATGATGAATCTGAATCCCTCAATGGAAGGGATGGACATGTAACAAATGTAGTTGGAAACTATTTAATGATGTGATTAAATGACTATTGTTATTCAAGGCTAAATTTAGATTCATAGACAAGTTCATCATTATTTGTTTCCTATATGATGTGATCAAATGCCTATTCTTGTTCAAGACTAAACTCAGACCCATAAATAAATTCATTATTAGTGGTCTCTGAGTCTATATTTGAAGAAGGTTGAATTCCCTCATCTAACAGTGCCTAAAATAGGTTTTCACCACTAGAATACCCTTTATCTTTTCTTTTTCCCTAGTCCAAAAGTGCCTCAAAGAGGTTTTCGCTTTGGGACCTCAATTTTTTATTTAATTATTTTTGGCTAAGGGTGTTTAACCACTCTCAAAAATAGGCTTCAGGATCCATTTTTATTAAGAACCCTAATTTATATTCTCCCAATGGAACATTATCCCTAAGGCCTAGAAAATCATAGAAGGCCTCATCATTTTAAAACTCATCAATTGGCACATTGGATTATTGTTGGCCCCAATATATCATCTGGGGATAGTATAATGGTAGTGGATTATGATTAATGACTGGCCAAAGGTTACAAATGGTGTTATTGTCAAAAAAATTAGTCTGGACTAAGTCATTAAATTGGTTGTGATTGGTCTCTGCTTCACTACTAGCATCATCATCACTAGTTTTTGGTGATAGAACTTGAATAAGATACATGGGGTAACCCCCAATAAGTTTAAATCCAAGTACATAAGTTAATTTTTACTTGGTCATAGAAATTGGCTCAAGTGTTCCCTATTGATTTAGCCTAAGGCATCCTCTTTCATAGTCTTGGTTCTCCATGATCCTATTAGAAATAGGATACTTCACATTTTTGTAACAATCAACCAATTTGTCATTGTATAACCATGATTCATCACCTTTGAGAGGGTCATGTTCTTCACTTGAAGCTGCTATGAAAGTGACAATTCCTAGACTATGAATTTTGTTTTTGCCCTTTCTTTGCCATTCCATGCAAAATGGTTTGGCTTTTGATCTTACAAAGGACTTTGGGTTCTATGGAAGATTTGTAATGTGAAAGGTGTCATAGGTCAATTATTCTCCTAGACCATTAGTCAAGATGGTATAATGATTGGACATTTTAGGAGGTGTCATGTGGGAAAGGGAATCAAGAGTTTTAGGTTTAATGTAGTTGGCCTCTAGTAAATCAATAAGTATTACATTTCCTTTATCCTATTTGGAAACTATATTCATGGAAAAATGGTAATTATAGCTCTTGAACTCAGACTCTATATGTTTTAAATGTTCATATGGGTGAAAATATCCTATAATACTAATCTCCATCCCTAAATGGGATAACTTGATACACTAGTGCAATGTCGATGGGATGGCATGAATCTCATGTAACCAAGGTCTACCCAAAAGCATATTATATTAAAAATAAAGATATAACACATGGTAAATTATATCATGGGTTAAAGGTCCAATGATAATTAGCAAGATAATTATGCTTTATGATTATCATTCTTTGTTGTTGTAGGCTTTGATGGTGATTATTTTTTCTTAGAGATATGATGTCATGTACCCAAGAAGCTTGATGAGTTTTAAGGACATGATATTCAATCCTAACCCATTATATATAAGGACATTCTTCAATATGTATTGATTTATGTAAACTTTGATGTATAATGGATTATTTTGTAGTGGGTCAAAGGATGACATATCACTTTGGTTAAAGGTTACATGTTGGGATAGAGCTAGGTGTCTAACCAAAGATTAAAATTTGTTAGGAGATGTCATTTGAAACTATGGATTTACTAAGAAACTATGTCAAGATAATTTTATGGAAACTTAAAGCACACAATAAATATAAAATGGAGATTTATGCTAGAATCTTTTGCAATTATTTCATAGTGGTAAATGGCTTGTTTTGAGGTAGAATGACTAGTTGGATGATGGGTGAAGTGGCAGATGGTTGTGGGCCTAGTATGGTAATATTTGATCACTAAGTTATGATTATATAATTAGGATTAGATACATGACCATAGTTGCTAACAAATTATGGTGGAAGGGGGATAGATAGGATAAGTCTTAGTCACTGATATACTTGTGCATGGTCATGGGGTAATGATGAGTTATCAGTATAAGGTCATAACATGGAATCCCTACATTTAAGTTTGCCTATGTTTGGTCCCAAGTCAAAGAAGAATTAACAAAATGATTTTGTTGATTTGGTATAATTAGAAATGGTCTTATCTAATTGGCACTTAGTCTCAAATTGATTAAAATGATTGTAATGTGACCTCCTACAATATGGCCTATAATTGAGTTATAGTCATGTGCAACTGCATGGTAGGTCTATTGGTTGTCACCATTTTGACCTTGGTTTTATCCATTATTTTTATGTTTTTAGTTTTATTATTGGTTTTTTTGAGTCTATTAGTTTAGTGTTGGTTATTTATATTATTGTTGTTGATGTTTCACTAGCTATTATTATTGTTTTTTTTTTGTTTTTGTTGTCGGTTGTTATGTTGGGGAAAAGTATTATGATAAAGGCTAAGGATCTGATTAGAGGTAGAAGTTCCATGATCCAATGTGGTCTTTCCATTTTCCAACATATTCTAAATTACATGTCTAATTTACACACAATGCTACGAATTATGACATTTAACCCTATGATAATCATATAATTATTTTGGCTTGTACCAGTCTAGCATGTCATTACCCTCATGAATTTACTCTTTTTTAATAGGCCATCTAATCAAGTTAGTTTCTATGATATTGTAAAAGACTAGTTCAATAGGATCTCCAAGGTCATTACAAGCATGATGAGTGGGCACATTTCTCTTTAGAGGAGGGTTTTGAAAAGGCATAGGTATTTTCTACATTTGTTGTGTTAGTCTAGGATGTTGGGCTTGTTGCTTATGTTATGGCTTCTAAAGAGGTTATTGGTTAGAAATAGGCTCGAAAGGTGACATAGGTTAAGTAGATGGTGTTTACACTATTTAGACATGTCATCATTATGTTACTCTATTCCCTAAAATATTTTTATTGCAATTGAATTACTTAGGTCTATCACTATTATTGGCTTATGGTAGTTGAGATGTTTGTGCTTTGATTAGATTTTGATTTTGGCTACTATTCTAGTTTTGATTCAAGTCATTATTCTAATTTGATGAGGTTTATTTAATGATCTCTTTCTTAATAAGATCTCATTCATTCACCAAACCTTTATCAATTATTTCTTTGAGCATATGCACACACTGTAACTCCATATAGTAAGATATCTCACTATGTATATTTTTGGTAAACACAGTGGCTAGTTGCTTGTCTAGTAGATTGTGGGTGAATCAACTTGTGAGGGATCTCCATCACTACAAATAACTTGTGAAGCTTTCACCTAGTTTCTATTTGGCTTATGTTAAGTATATAAATGAAATCTTGTGCTCAAGATTTTTATAGAAGTGCTTCACAAACTTGTCTAAAATATCATCAAAATTAGAAACTAAATGCTTTGGTAATTTTAGGAACCATTTTAAGGCTTTCCCTACTAAACTTCATGGAAACAACAACAATAGGTAGATGTCATTGTAGGCCACTAGTTAGAATGCAACAAAGAATTTTTTTAGATGGGCTTTGGAGTCACCTTTCCCCTTGTATTTATGAAACTTTTATAATTCATACCTTGGAGGAAATGGTATTTTCAGTTAATCCATGTTGAAAGGGTAAGAACACACATTATCCAACTTGAACATTTTGACTTGTTTCCCATCTTGGATGGCATTAATTACATGTTTCACTTATTTCAAATCTTGTTTGAGGAAATTAATTGGAATATTGGTCTATTGAGGTGATGGTTAAGTAGTCATAAATTGATTACTTTAACCAAGGTATGATGGAGGCATTTATTGGGGAATGTTGGATTGGCTAGGGAATGGACCAAGAATATGCATACATGGATTAGGGTATAATTGTTGAAATTACATGTACTATGATGTGATATTCTAGTTGGGATTGGGTATGTAAGACTAATGTTGGAAATATTGATGTTGGATGGAAGAATTTGGTCATACTATGTCTAATAAGGTTGAATAGGGACATGTTTTTGACATGTCACACCTTGTTCATTTAGGGGAACTTATGAAATAAGGCCTTGTCTTTGAACTTATGGCATATTTTACATGAAAGTCAATTGTTGCCTAATAGGTACTTGTGGAATATTAAAACCTCTTAGTTGTGTTAATCCATATTAGGAAGTGGATGCATGTTGGATATTTGGCATCTATCACTGACTAATAGTTAGACATTATTGGTTAGACATCATTTGGTTTTGGATCAACATGTTAGTATGAGACTAAATAATTATTTTCATCACTACCTAATGAGGTGGAATGTTAGTTACCCCCTATTGAGATGGAAATATGATTTGCCTCTACTATGTGGGTATATTAGATAGCTATTTTTGTTTTGGAATATTACTCATCACCTATTGGGGTGGAATAAGATTTGTCTCATTTTGTTATAGTATGACACTGGTATTTGTCTAACTACTTAATCCTTATTGTTGGGTGCTTGAAGAAGTAGTTGGTTGAGGATTAGAGGTAGTTGGCTAAGGTTGGGAAGTAGAAACTCATACTCTCAAATTTTGTGATCTACTAAAGGTTATAGTTAAAGGCACATTTTATTATTGACTATTTATTTGTGCATTAACACCACTTTCATATAAATTGGACATTACTTGCATATTATCCACTATGTTTTGCTCATTGTTATGTGTATAAGTAGAAGACACTTCCTCTATGGTTGGGGTACTGAACATGTTATCGACTGAAGCATTTTATGTAAGTGAGTTTAAACCTTGATTTTCTTGACTTGTCAACTCAAATAAGACTCATGTTGAAAGGAGTGACTAAATAAGAGGTTCATTTAACGTGGTCATATTGTTAAAGTTACATGATAGGTTTTGATATGCCTAGTATGCTATCTATATTTGAATTAATTGGTCTTCCATAAAGCCTCTTTATGGGACAAACATATGTGGATCTTGATATGGAATTAGGGTTACTGTAAGAGGCCTGAGAATTGTTAAGATTGTAAAACATGTTATAAGGCCCTCTTGGTAGAATTGGACAATTGTCATGCCTTACGTCTATAGCTCTTTTAGGATCATAAGCTAATGGCATGGTCATGTAATAAGGTTATTGTTTAATTTTTTCCACAACTATAGTTATGCTAGCCAAAAATTGGGTTGTCTACATTTGGTCTTGCTATGTGTAAGAAGATGTGTTAAAAAAATAATTGGCCAAAGAATCTTGTCTTTGTTCCCTTATTTGAGTGTTTTATAATGGATAAGAATCTATCTCCCAAATAACATCATCTATATAAGGGTCTTGGACAAAGTCCTCTTCTGTACTAATATTTCCATATCCTAGATTGTACATAGTTCTACTACGCATGTAGTGAGCCATGGTTAAATCTATGACAAAATTTTGAAAATAAAATGGGATTAGAGTTCTAGAAACTCTGAAAAACTATGTTTGAAAAGATAAATAGGTTCAAACTCTATCTAGCTTGGTTTAGGGTAGAGTTGTATCTCTAAACAGTCTATGTAAAGACTTGGTAAAAAGAGTATACTATCAAATTTATAATGTTAAATATTCTACACAAACAAGGTTAAGTAAAATGACCTAAAAATAAGATGCCAAACTCTAATGTCTAAATATGTTCCAAATAAGTCTAAACTAGGAAAGGGAAAATAGTTGATAGGTCTTTTGTCCAAATGAAAAGTCAAAATCTAGGCTCAAATAGGTTGTGCTAGGAATTTTGGCCAAATATAACATCAAAATATAGACTTGAAACAAAGGTATGATGATTAATCTAACAAACTTGTAATATTTTGGCAAATACTAGGCATTTATTATAAACATAAGCATAATCAAATTGGTATAAAACACAAAACAAAAAGCACTTTAAAGATGGACTGATTCTATAAAAAAGGCACAAATAATAAAGTTTCCCAATTTGAGTAATGAATTAAACTAAGTTACACAATCCAAAAGAGAAATATTTATGTTTAATCCCTTACCTGTGGAGGCCTAAATAGATATCAATAAATGTTTGAATCTAAACATGTAAAAGTTAATCAAAGACTCAACTTAGGTGAATTAGGGTTTTTATTAATAATAATATAGGTAAATTTTAATAGCATTACCATGCTAAATAAAGGTCCAACAAGGCTTAAATGATTGGTTTAAACATTGATAATTTGGACACAAGACAAGACAAGTTTATTGAAATAATTTGGGCAGCATAACGATGTTACTACTCCCAAAAGATGTGACAATGGTTTGTTTCAAATAATTATAGAGCACAAGACTTGAAATGATTTGGGCAAAATAATGTTACCCATATCAATCAAATGCCACACTCAATATTTTGACACAAACTTTTTATAAGTTAAAGAAAGGTGTCAAATAGATGGCATAATGCCTCCTAAAATAAGGGAGTAATGTTGGATACAAGACTCATTCATGATGTGGTATAAATAATAAATTTTTATATATAACACACAAAGTAATAAAATAATAAATGATAAAATACAACTAAGTACATCATCCTAGATCCTATCAAGGTATGGCAAAGTGGGGTTGACTAAAACTTACAAGTTGCAACCGTCTAGATTGATACCAAGTGTGGATAACACAAAAGAAACATCAATTAAATTTAGTTCATATCGATCAACTTATCATGAAAGGGTCTATTCCTTTACATGATGATACCACCTTTGGACTTATTAGTGGTTTCCTCTAGTTGACTAGACTTGACTCAGGCCTTTGTTACTAAAGGAGAGGTTAGGCGCTCAACCCCCTAGCTATAGTAGTATGTGTTCCCATCTTTGTATACCCCACCATGGAGCATGGTTGAAACACTACCAAAATATGAAGCCCCAATTCAATGCTTCCATAGATAACTCATGAGAGGTAATGACATCCCCTTCACAATCCAAGATGCATGAAAAATAAAGACAAGTAGAAATACTTTACAATTTCTTTTAGATCACCCAATACCATATGGGTTTTTGGGAGAGCCTAGGAAAATTTATTTCTACACCTTGGACTAGGCACTAAATGTAATTAAAAAGCATTTTTTATCCCACAAGTTCCCTATATGGGATGGGGGGAAAGCATACACATGATATTATTTTTGTAAAAAATAACAAATAACAAACAATTTACAAATGATTACTAGTGAATTTTGATTTTAAGAATCGTCTTGAATGTGATGATTTTATTTACTTGGTTCCTTTACTTAATTTTAAAATATTTAAATAATTGCACAAAAAAAAATGAAGAAAAAGCATCTATGTTTTTTTTAAGCCCAAAATCCAATTGTTCAAGATTTAGCCTAGGTTCATTTTAAAAACAATAACTTGAAATGTTCATTTAAAAACACCAACTTGAAATGTTTAAGATTTAATAATTTATTTTAGGCACTAAAATTAAGTGTTTCTAAGACTTAGACATCCTAGATTTGTTTTAAACACCAACATTTGAATGTGCAATATTTAACATGTTCATTTTAGGACCCAAATTAAATTGTGCAATATTTTGACTAATTCCTTTTAAAATGCCAAAATGAAATGTTTTATTAATCTAAACAAGTAGATTGGTGTTCTAAATCATGTCCATTACCTAAAATTATTAGATAATAATTTCCTCATTTTAAGCACTTTCTTGGATGAGAAAATTATATTTGAAATTTATCTCTCGGGTTTTAGTTTAGAATACATAGTGACTAGGGCTAGTCAGAAATGACTACTGTCGATTTAAGGTAATCTTGACAATTAGTCCATAGAGAACTAACACAAATTGATAAGAATAAACGTTGATGTATTAAGTTCATCATCAATCACCTATGAACCTGAAAGAAAAACCAAAAAATACAAACATGTTATGTTAGGCAATGGTTAACATAAATATCAATAAAATATGTAAGGTAAAACATAGTCAAGGAGTTTAAATGTCTTTGACACCAAGAAATCATGAAAAGGAATGATAGAAAGAATCAAAAAAATATATTTTAACACATTTCCCCTCTACAATCTAATTGTCAATGGTTTACATAGAACTAAGGGTGGTTGGGAAAAATCATGGTTGATTTATGCCAAGCTAATGTTAGTTTCATGTAACCATTTCTAATCTCTATGTAGATCTAAGAAATATAAATAAATTAGAATATGACCAAAATAAGGTTATAAATGAAAATTTAAAGATATTTAAGCATCTATTTCTTAGTTTTTGACTTACATATTGATCTCCTTGCTAAGTGGGTTTCTCATGATCCCACAAGGCATCACATTTGTGAAGGTAGGAATTTGACGATGGAGGGGAGGTTAGACCAAGTGTTAGTTTCACAATGAAATCAAAATGATAAAAACACACTAACAAAGCATAAAACCTCCATTATTAGATCATATGGGTAACATGGTGAAGAAACACAAATGAACAAATCACAAATAATTATGGAAATAACTCACATAGTTCCTTAGAAATTCCTTGAATGCTCCAAGAGGTTATTCATTTGGCTTACTTGGATTGTGTTCAAGAAGTATTCATTAATGGGTCTTGGATATATCCATCTCCTCTTAGAACCATGGTTGGATTTGGATTTGGATTTATCTTTTCTCAAAGTGGCTTGGCTTGGCTCAATTTTGGCATTATAAAACTATGTATTTACTTCATTCCCTAAATACAACATTATAACTTTACTATGTCCCTATCTCTCTAAATGAAGAGGAAAATGTTTGTATTTATAGGTTTTAAAATAACTTTGGAATGAATTAAATACTAACATATGTTTTTTTAATTAACACTAATAGAGTTAAAAGTATTCCAAACCTCATGATTAACATGGAATAAGTGTGCTTGAGATATTTTGGATTTTGGACAACTCATAAAAGGTAACAATTGCTTCCTAGGATATTCTTTTGATTTTTTAATTCACTTTTTGATGGTTCATTTAATTTCTCAAGGATAAATTAAATTAATATTTGATTAGGATTTATATGTTAATTAATCCCTTTTATCCATTTGAACATTTTGCAAGTATTGATTTAATTGATTTGGGCATTTGCTCTTTTTAATTAATTTTTGGGCCAAATTGATTTAATTACATGTTATGAATCCAAATTTGAGACATTTATAAATTCTTATGTTACATATTCAATGGTTGGTAATTATTGATTTAAATTAGGGTATGAATCCATTGGTTTAAACTTTTAGGTTTCTATAATAGATTCTCACAAGTATATCTAGGTGGCATTGGTTTTTCATGTGAGTGAGTGGATCCTATAAGAAAAGCCTTATTTCTCAAAAATTTGATGTAGTAGGTAGGGTTGACCAAGTCAAAGTTGATAAATGGATGTAGGTTTAAGATTGAGACTTATGTGTTTTGTCCATGGTGGTTTTTTATCAGGTTCTAAACATCATATTGTTTAAACAAGTCATGCAAATTTACCTATTGCTAAAAGGCCTAAAGATGCAGAGAGTGAGAAAAACTAATTAGAAGTAAGAATGAGATTAGGTATATGTTGTAATGGATTAAGTATGGTTCTAATTGAATTGAGTTTTTTTTCAATACCTATAATATATTTTCATGTTGTTTATATGTTTTGGAGGTTAATGAAAATTTTGAAAATGTTGCTCATAAGTTGCCCTGTCTAGTGCAAATGAGATAGTGAAGGTGCAAGGTTGTGAGATTGGTCTAAAATAAAAATATTGTCACTTGAACATGTTATATTTACATAATTATCTCATAGGATAATCCAAATGAATTATGAGTCTCTGAAAGTGTGTACACAACACTTAAACTTCATTCTCACCATGATTGTGTTTGAAGGTAATGTGACAACTCTGAGTAAGCAAGTGGGAGTAATGAGTTGGAGGATTTATTCCCTTAGTTGATACATAAAATTCATGAATTTTTGTTTTATAAGACATAAATTTCTTATACATGTTTTTTAATAATATTTTAAATCAATGAAAGTGACTGAAATGGTAAAGCCAAAATGGGTTGACTGGTATAAATTTGACAGTGTATACTAAAGACAAAAGATTGGTATACAAGACCTATATTTGGAATTTAGAATTGTAAAATTTATACTTGAGAGTGATCTATAAGTGTCGAATAATATCTTAAATTTTTTATAAGTGATAAGAAGTATTTTTTTGGAGACTAAAGTTCAATTTTTCATTACTATGTTTTGAGACTAGTTGGCAGTTCTGAGTGGGCTACTTGTAGAGAAGGGTTTAAGTATTTGTACCCTAAGTTATGAAATATAATTCACATGGTGATGAACATGAGTTAATCTATTATATATATATATATATATATATATATATATATATATATATATATATATATATATATATATATATATATATATATATATATATATATATATATATATATCTGTGTGTGTGTGTGTGTGTGTGTTTGTGTGTGTTTAGTTTCCATGGTTGTTTGGTGAATTTATGTTTTTTGTTCAATTGTTCAAAACAAATTTTTTAGGTATGCACAGGCCTAATATGAAAAAATACTAATGATGTGATCCAAGTAGTGGTTTGACATAAAAAAATGATTTTTATCCTATATGAACATATAATAGGTCTATTTTTATTGCATATTATGTGTCTCTATCATGTAAAGTGTTTGAATGTTCTCCAATAAGATCAAAGGTTAATGTATGCTAACAAGGCCTAATGAGACTAGGTATTCATGAGATATAAAGGAGAGATAAGGCATATTTGAGAAATTTAAGATCTAAATGAAATCAAATCACATTTTATCCATATATATGAAGTGTTATAAGACCCAATCCATAACTGACATAAGAGGATAAGAGTGCTTGGCCGACTAAGAAGGATATGAACAAGAAAAGTCTTGCATATATACTAGGCATTTTTAGGCCTAATAAATTTGAAAAAGAGTAGATTTGAAGTGAATAATAAGAGGATTTTGTGATATTACATAGGTGGTGAAACATATCAAATAAATTATATGAATCAATCATAGACATCTACAATGTTTCATGAGTGCTTTCATGATAGTTTCAAGCCATAAAAGGGATAATAGAGAAAATAAGGTAAAGGATAGTTTTTGGCTTGTGTTATAGGTATATTTGAGTGTGATAGAGAAAAATAATACCATAATCAATTGTGAGATGGAAACAAGAGCAAGTTGGATAGTTTTAGTGTGTTAATTGAGTGGGTGCTTGATTAGCAAGGGGGTTATAGCCTCCTATCAAGTTAGTGCTTGTTAAAATCAAGTTGGTGTTTGATAAATTTATGAGTTGGTGCTCCTTATTGGGTTAGTGCTCAAATAAATTTTATTCATGGTATTATAGGATAATTTTTCCAAGTTGTGTTTTAGTGGGTTTTATTCCCCTTTAGGGTTTCCTACATATATTGTGTTCATGTGTTTCATGATCTTATGAATTGGTGCTTATGCTTGATAAGATTTATATTCTTGTCTAAATGATCTATTATTACTTAAGTAAGATTTTTTAGATTATTGAAGTATGATTCACACCCCCCCCTCTCAGTCATTTTGCTTCCAAAAATGTTACCTACACCCCTTCTATTACTATAGCCAAAGCTTCTCTTAAGCAATCCCTTCTTATCTTGTACACAAAGATATCTAATATTGAGAAAACCATTTATCATGTTAACCCTTAGATTATTTTACTTTTTTTCATAAACATTTTCCCCCTCAAATTTCTTTTTATATTCTTATAGGTTATTTTTTGGCTCATAAGTTTCCTCTTTATGATTCCAAAGGTGATCCTAAACATAATTTATGTGCCTTCCATGTATATTTTCTATATTATGATGATAATGATAGATTATTAACAAATATCTTTCCTTGAAGTCTCAAATATTATTCTGATAGGTGGTTTTATGTTCTTCCTTTCCAACTAGTTATAACTTTCAATCTTTTATAAAGTCATTTTTTGGCACATTTTCTATCAATATTGATAATAAATAATCCTATGCTCAAATTTCAAATCTCAAACAAGGTCCAAATGAGATAATTATTGATTATGTTCTAATATACAAGACCATGTTAGACAAAATTACAAATCAAATGGATGATAATGAGCTTCAATCTATTTTTACTTGAATCCTACTTAATCCTCTTTAAGAGTATATTGTGTTTGATAAGTTCAAATCCTTTTGATGAACTATGACATATAGTTAAAGAATGTAAGGTCAAATTTATTACACTGAATAATCTCAAGTATAACTCCTGTGTTCCTTTTACTTAAACTATCAAGTTTCAAGGAAAGCCTAATTATAAGATAAAACCTAATGAAATAAAAAATGAGGCTAAGGTTACAGTTAATGCTATATCATAACCACCACAAAAAAATTAACTACAAGCTATACTAAGGAGGAAAATATTAGGGTTACATTCACCTCCTGATGTGATACTACAAAATCTCGTTTAATGTCATCTTATTAAACTTCATCCACCATTGTAAATAGATCTATCTAGACCTCAATCTAAATTTTTTGATGAAAATGCATTTTTTGATTATCATATGTCTTAGAGATTCCACCAATATATGTATCAATCTCAATCACAAAATTTAATACCTCATTGATGAGAACATTATTGAAATTGGTACATCTAATGAAGAAGATAAGCCACCAAAAAATGAGAATACAAAGCTGAAAATGTATAAAGATCCTTTTTCTCAATCATGAAGAATAAAATACCAATAATATTTTTGAAGTAAATTATGCATATAATGCTTATCCTCCTCCATATTTTTAAGGACATCAACTTGATATCATCATTGGTAGGGTTAAAATCAAGCTAAAATCACGTCCATTTATTACATTTTATGATTCTATAATTATTGATGATTATTTTGATAGACATGCATTATTCATTAGAGCATATATTGGAATGCAACCCATCCATAGTGTTATGATAGACAATAGATCAAGTAAAATTGTGTAGACCATAACGCTTAAACATTCTCTTGGTTATATATAACATTTTATGGTGATATACAATATAATATTTGACATGTCATATTACCTTTACAAATGAGACCTCTCATAGTTACCACTCTTTTCTTAGTGTTACCAAGAATAACTATCTTTGATATGTTATTAGGGTGACCTTGGTTATATAAAATTATATTAGTTCCTTATACAATTCAAAAAAATATATATTATATTAATTATAATCAATTGGTAACAATTTTTGGATTTCAAAATGAATATTCCATGAAACCAATGATACTTACTCCTACTCCACAATAGTTAGCATAATTATTGATCAAATTAATAACGATTTGTTTTATACAACTATTCAAGTTCATGATTCACATTCAAAGAGTCATATTCACAAAATAGTTTTTTCACCTACTTATAAGCATGATCATATTTTAGTTTCTTAACCAATTTATTATCATAAAGATATTATATTTTCTCCATCTATTTTTTTTATCATAATACGATCACATATGAGCATGATCACTTGGCTAGAAAAATATAGATATTTAATCTTATGTATAAAATGGCACATACGAAAAGTTATTTATCTAATACATCATCATAGATTATTCATATGGATCATTCACATGTACATGTTGTTACATCATCTCCTACCATGCATGAGGATATAGGTTTAAATAAATATATAAGCAATGATTCAGAGGGTTACTTCAAAAGCTTCTACACTTGGAACTTCTTCTCTTGCATAAGATATTGATAATTTTTATCAAGGATTAATATACACATATGAGCATCCTATTTATGAGATAATTATTTGGTCACATTATATCATTCCCTCTTAACTTCCTAGTTAGACCAATACCCTTAATTAACTTCCTTTGTTAGTACTTAATTATACATAGTTATTTTTATCTTTACTTTTTTTTTCTTATTCTTATAAATATAATCCAATTTTATTATATCCCTTATCTCTATCTTTCATTTTTTGGTACTTATACCCTTATTTGCTTCACCAAATTTGAACAACCCAAGATAATTTCCTTACTCAACTTTCTATGCACATCCTTCATAGAAACTCATTTTCTCATTATTGAACATCTATAATTTCATTATTACATATATATAATTTTACATTATATCACATGGCCATGATTTCCATCTTTTCTACACTACATATGTATCTACATTGGAGGCATTTCATTTTCCTTCCTTCTTTTTATGATTTATCTTAACATATTATTAACGATTGTTTCAATCTCCCCTTCCTTCCATATTCAAATCCTTGTTGTTTACCTTGTTTTTAAAATAATTTTAAACTTTCACTTATGCATATTTTACTTTCCATATATGGTAAAAATAAAATAACCTTCATATATTCTAAAAACTATAAAAAATCAAAGTATTTTGAAAAATTTAAAATCAGGACCTTTAAACAAGTTCTATTATTGTTGGATTATATATTTTTATATATCATTTATCTTTATATTCATTACATTAAATATTTCATTAAAATTTCAATACACAATACTTCTCACTAGGAATATGAGTATGAGACAAGACAATTTTTTACAGAACCAATAAATAATCAAAAAGAGATGAAGATACCCTAATCAATTTTTTAAGTATATAGTCAATATGGATAATGTTTCACTAGATAGACAGTAGTCCTTTGCACACATATCCTTATGTTTCAATATTTATTTATAAATGAAAAAATGTAACTATTGAAATCATCCAAGATCTAACTAGAAAAAATTGAACACATAAACACAAGATTATGAATATAAAAGTAAATAGAAATAAAACTTCATTGTTGAGAATGAAATCAAGCAAGAGGAAAATTAGATAATCTTGTATTCAAAATTGACTTAATAAAATTGATTTCAATATATTTAGTAAAGGTACATATAAAGGTGGAATATATGCATGAACCAACATCCTCATGAAGTTGGGATTATTTTCCGCAATGACCTAAAAACACCTAAATAAGTTAAATAACATGTGTAGGTAAAAACCATTAAATTAAATAAAAATCTAATTATATTCATCAATTTTAGAATCTATCCTTATGGGTGGAAGACATCATTAAATAAAATTTGACTTATATTTTTTTGGGTGGCCTCAAAGATAGCATCGAATTGGAGGTTCAAATGTTTATCCTAGCATCTGTATCATAAGCTATTCCATGGGCATGCATGGTAGAGGAAAAAAATATGGTCAAATGGAAAACCTTCAATACTAGTCATGATTACACCTTTCTAGCACCATAATATCCTCAACCCACTAGATTGACACCTCAAAAAATTGAGGATAAGTAATCCAAAGTGTTGTGTTATCATTATGATAGTAAATGGAGCAAACACCATCATTGTGATGAAAATAATCTATTTTACATCGAAGGTGCCAATGAGTATTATGATGATGAGGATGTAACTGGTGATGATGAAGAATCTAACAAGGAGTAATATGAAGAATCTTAGCTTACTATTTCTTGCCATGCTCTTTCAGGTATTAGTACTCCCAAACTCTTAAGGTGGTGGGTTTCTTAAAGAAATAGAATGTCATGGTATTGATTTATTTTGGTAGCACACATAACTTCATAAATAGTAATTTGGATACTCACTTGAAATATTTAATTTAACTCACTTCAAAATTTTAGGAACTTAATTGCTCAGGAAAATGCCATAGTATTAGGCTGGCCATGGGAGACTAGTTGTTGGATTTTCTTATGTTTGCTATTCTTATGGGTGGAGTTAAAATTGTTCTAGGTGTATAATCGCTTACCACTTTGGGAACTATTTAGATTAATTTACAATAATTATTCATGTATTTTCATTATGAGGGAAGGAAATTTGAGCTAAGGGGATTAAGGGATAAATCTCCACAACTAGTTAGCTCCCATAAATGACAAAGATTCTCTAAAAGGGTGTTTAAGGATTTATAGCTCACTTCTTTTCCATGGAAGCTCATCCAACTCAGCCATATACACCTCTTGATCTACAAGTGATTGATGCCCATTTAACTTTTTTTTGTGACATGACAAAAGTACTTCCACCTAACCACACACATGATCATGCTATCAAACTTATTCCTAGTAGTACACCACCTAACATCAGGCCATATAGGTATCCCTATGCCTAGAGAAGTGAAATTGAAAAGATGGTACGTGAGATGTTGGATACAAGAATCATTCACCATATCCAAAGAAAATATTCTTCACTAGTTGTCATGGTGAAAAATAAAGATGAAACTTTGAGGATGTGCCCTGACTATAGAGAACTCAACAAGTACACTATCAAAGATAAGTTTTCTATTCCTATCATTTATGATTTTCTAGATGAATTAAATGGTGCTCATTATTTCAATAAGTTAGATATGTGTTCTAGGTATCATCAAATCTAGATCCTTAATGAAGACATACCCAAATTACTTTTAAGACTCATGAGAGCCATTATGAGTTTTTGGTTATACCTTTTGGGCTAACAAAGGTAGCATCCACCTTTTAGAGTTTTATGAATACAATTTTTAGACCATTTTTGAGGAAATTTATTCTTGTATTTTTTGATTATATTTTCATTTATAGTAAAAATTGGGAATACCATTTTCACCATGTGAAATAGGTACTCTCAATTATGAAATAACATCAATTGTATGCCAAACCTTTTAAATTTAATTTTGGATACTATGAGGTTGAGTGTTTAGGTCATCTAGTTTCACATGTAGGAGTTAAAGTGGATTCTAATTAAAAAAAAAGAAATGGTGGACTAGTTGATTCCTAAGACACTCAAGCAACTAATGGGATTTTTGGGGCTAACTGGTTACTATCATATGTTTGCCAAAAATTATGATAGCATGGTATCCCCACTCACCTCTTTATTGAATAAGGACTCCTTTTAGTGGATTGATATAGCTACCAGGGCATTTGAACAATTGAAATTGGCTATGTGCACCACTCCAATGTTGGCAACTCCTAATTTTTCCAAGACTTGTGTGGTTGAATGTGATGTATTTGGGTATGGTATGGGCACTATACTCATGCAAGAAGGTAGACCGATTGCATTTGAAAGTCATCAACTAAAGTGTAAAAATTAGCATAAACCCATTTAGGAGAAGGAAATGATGGCCATTTTTCATGTAGCCAAACAATAGAGGCATTATTTTATAGGTCATCACTTTCAAGTAAATACTGATCAAGATAGTCTCAAATATTTTTTAGAAAAAGGTTGTAATTTGATGAATAATATAAATGGGTAACTAAGATGTTAGGATATGATTTTGAAATAGTTTACAAATGTAGTGGTAGATGAACTATCTAAGAAGGATTAATTAGTTGAGGCATTGTTATATGTTATGACCATTCTGTAAGAAGATTGGTTAGACAAAACATGATCAAAATGAGATAATGATAGTGATACCCATGATTGAATTCAAAATCTTCAGCAAGGTTTGGGTGGATTTGAAAAATTCACATGGAAGGGTGATTTATTATGGTATAAAGATAGATTATACCTATGTAAGAATTTTCTTCTTAAAAAAAATCCTTCAGGAACATTATGAAAATCTAATTAGGGGTCATTTAGGATCTTTTAAAACCTATCATAGAGTCAAGCAGATTTTTTTTTGGGAAGGACTCAAGGGGGATGTCTAGGAATATATGGCTAAATGTATGATATGTTAACAAAATAAAGGAGAAACTATCAAAACCCTAGGTCTTTTTCAGACTTTATCCATCCTTATCCAACATTGGGAAGATGTGTTTATGGATTTCATTACAAGGCTATTAAGATCTAATGATCAAAATGTTAACATGGTTGTGGTATATCATCTTAGTAAGTATGCTCATTTTTGTAATTTATCACATCCATTTGTAGCTATTATAGTATCTTCTAATTTTCTCAGTATAGTTTAGAAATTGCATAGTACCCCTAAGATCATTGTCAGTGATAGAGATCCCATTTTCACTAGAAATTTTTGGACTGATTTATTTGCATGTTTGGGAACCTAGTTGGCTCATAGTTCATCCTATCATCCGTAATTAGATGGATAACTTGAGGTGGTCAAGAAATGTCTAGAAGGATATCTCTATTGTTTTTTTTGATAAACAAGATAAATGGGTTCATTGGTTACCACTTGATAAATGGAGGTATAATACTTTTGTTCATAGTTCTTCAAAAATGTTTCATTTTCTAGAATTATATGGATACCACCCTCCATCCATCACTTTAACCTTGAATGTCCATCCTAAGGTTCATGGAGTTGAATAACATATTCACCATCAATAGGAGGTCCTTACAAGTTTTCATAAAAAATTAGCCATGGCCCAGAATCACATGAAGAAATAGGAAGATCAACATAGGAGTGAGGCATTTTGACATTGGCGATTGGGTTTTTGTTCACTTGCAACCATATAAGTAGATGTCCTTGAAGCAATAGAAAAATGATAACAATTTGTCTCCTAATTATTATGGGCCTTATCAGATCTTGCAAAAAATTGATAGTGTGGCCTACAAGTTAGAGTTTTCTTTATTTACTCACATACATCCATTATTCATGTATCACGCCTAAAGAAATTCATTAGACATAGACTTTATACTCAAACTAAGTTACCAAAATTGGATGAGGAAGGAAGAGTTATTCTTAATCCTAAGGAAATCCTTCAAATACACACTAAGCAACTATATTCTAGAGTGATTAAAGAGTACATGATCAAATGTAAAAATATACCTTGTGAATATGCCACTTGGGAGGATGAATCCTTTGTGCAGAAATATCCAAAGTTGACTCAAAATTGAGAACAACATTGTTTTTAAGGTGAGGGGCATGCTATGCCCTTAACCTTTGGTGTGTCTAGGGATATGTTTGGCTAACTTATGGCTTACATACATCTATTATATTCTTGTTGCATTTATCTATTTTATTAGTTATTTTAGACTATAGAATAATCATGGCTAAGTAGACTATATATAGGAGGCAATGGTTAGTATTTGATCATCATGCTATGTATTTTACTTTTAGTGCATTGTTTTGGAGGTTTCCCCCTCAAAGTGGCTTTGTTATATTATCTAGTATTCTACTCTATTATCAGTTATTGTTGTGTGATTTCTCATATTTGCTTATTTTACGTGATATATAATCATTTTGTGTGAATACCTAAGTAATTTAATTACAAATAATGGTTAATCACAATGTTAGCACAGAAATTACTACATAAATAATATGATGAACATTATCCATAGATGAGAAGGGATAAAGAAACAAACAAATAAAATGGGGGAAATAGAAGGAAAGGAAGGGGGTGGTTGAGTTGTCTTCAAATGCACTAAGAAAGTAGATGTTGCCTACATTATTCTATGGATTTGATATCCAACAAAAATTTCAAGCCAAATGTAGTTCTTTGAGAAAATGGGATAGAATAAAATGATGAGAAAGAAAACATGATGAATGGTATATAGGAATGGGCTCAAAAAATGGTGATAGTGTGAGATATTAGTCCAACAAGGATGGGGAAACTAAATTACAAGTGGTTTTTTGTGACTTAGTGAGGGTTCCTAGTATCCTTAAGGCAAATAAGTGTTAAATGTTTTTTGGATTTTATAATTTTTTTTGGACTTTTTTTAGCATCTCAACTTGATCAAGAATGATGAGACACTAAATGTTCCAATCTCATAAAATGGTGAGAGTTTTTGAACTTAAACTGGTCATAAAATGGTGAGAGTGTGACAAAGGGTGACTAAGCTAACTTTAACATGAATTGATCATGACCTACATATTCCCATTAGGACCTCAAGTTATAGTAATTCTACTCGCACATAAGATGGTGAGAACTAACTAGGTCATAATAAGTTCAAAATTTAAGTCCAAACAACAAGGCAAATGGAAATAGTAATGGAAAGGTGATGTGTCAATGCATGGTAAAAGGTATTGTTCTTAATTTGCCCATAGGTGGTTATAAGTAGGAAATAATTGCATAGGTTTGTGATACCTAATTTTACCATAGGTGGTTATAATTATTAATACAAGGTGGGATACTAATTTACCCATAGGTGGTTATAATCAGTGGCAACAGTCAAAGGTAAATGAAATATAACTTACCAGATCCACTGTCACACTAATTTCATAGATTGTCATTTAAACATGGAATTCTCAAATTGTTGAAACTAGATTAGGATCCCCTTATGAAAGGTGTGGGAAAAATCAAAGGAACTAAGATTAAAAAGGGTTGGGTAGAATGGCTAGAAAGAAGATTTAGTATAATAGGGATGTCATGGTAAAATGGTACATGGTATGGCATAAAAAAATGATAATATGGTAATTAGATATAATGGTAATAGGGTTAACCCAAGTGATAAGGGAAATGGTAGGGAATGAAACAATGATAATAGGAATGGAAAATGACAACAACAAGGTAAATGTTTTGGCCAAGGTATGGTTTTTGTTTTTTTCAAGGAAAATGTTTATATTATTCTTATTGATGTGGAGATGCACATCTTGATCAATAAATGATAAAACTAGAATAATCAATCATGTAAATTTCTAGCCCACACCTCTTTTGAATAGATGCTCTATCAAGAACCTAATACAGATTTAGATGTAAATGATCTTATTATCATTTTCATTGGTCATTGATTTTGTTTCCTTCAAATGTTGAGACAAGGTATCTTTGTATCCTTTGTAAAGGAAAGTGCATCCAGGGATGGTAAATATAGATAAACAATGGATGACAAGTCTTATTCAAAAATGTATAGATGGATGATAATGGAATGTATAATGATTGAGAATTAAATGAATATCAAAGTTTTTAGGCACACACAATGTTGTTGATTCCAGATTTGACATAACCTTGGTTATGGTAGGGATAAAGACTTATGAATATTCTCTTGATAAGACCACCATATTTTCTATTATTTAGGACTAAGAGTAGCTACCATTTGATTATGATATATATTGGAAGCTATCTGATTTGATCTTTGATAATGTCTTCATCAAGTAGTGAAGGACTATTGTGCTTAGCTATTGGTACCCCAAAGAGGTTTTCACCAATGAAGTTGTCTTGATTGTCCCATATCACCTCTGAGAAAGTTTCACTAAGTAACATTAAATTTTGACTTTGATTGTCTTCTAGCACCTCTAAAAGGGTACCACTAAAAGATGTTGAGTTTGAACTTTGATTATCCCCTAGTGCCTCTAAAAAGGTTTCACTAGGAGATTATTCTATTTTTACATGAATTTGGTCTTGGCATCACTGATGTTCTTCAATTGATATGTCTCCATGGATGAATTTTAATAAGGTATGATTCTATTGGTCCCAATCAACACTTGTGGGAGATGGATTGTTAATATAATGGCTAGGTTGGTTGGTGGTAATGGTATGTGAAATGGTAAGGGAATGAGAAAAGGTAGCACAATCATCATAGAAGATAATATGAGAACTTGTGTCTAAGTTGAATTAATCATCTTTAAAAAGCATAGAAGCATCACATATATATTTAAAATGATTAGTAAGCCATGCATAACCAATGTTATAATAACAACAAACATATTCTAATTTTGAAGCTAATTCTAACTCAATGGACTCTGAATATGATGTTGAGATTGATGTTGATTGTGCTTCTAATGCTAAATATAATGTTATTTAAAAAATATAACCTAACTTTAATTTTGATTCTTCATCTGGTGTGGATGCTGATACAATGAACTTTTTTGAATGTTTGGTATGGGATAAGTAATGCCATGTGATGGCATAATGGGATTCATAGAGACTGGTTTATCAAAGTGAGACTCCTCGACAATGGGAAAAAGGTCAAGAGATATCTCCTTAAAGATTGGCTTATCAAGGGTAGGATGTTTAAAAAAATTCATATGGTTGAGATAATGATTTTCCCAAAGGTGGTTATAATCATTAAGAAGTGACTCAACAAAGACTGGCTTGTTAGTGTGAGACTCTTTGACAATAGGTATAGGATTAAAAGGTGATTCATCACATGTCAACTTGTCATAAATGGCCAATTAAATAAAAACATTATGGATTGGTTGGTTATCTTAGCCTTGATTTACAAGTAGTTTTAAAATACCAGTTTTTAATATATATATATATTGGTCTTTGAATGATTGGCTTAATTGAAGAGGTTTTGATTGGCTCGGTTGAGACTAGATAATTGGCAAGGGTTTTCTAAAGTAGGGAATGATTGGAAATGGTTGAAGAATGTCCAGTGGTTGGATAATGGGAGGGTATCATTGAGATTGATTACTTTCATAAGCTAAAGGATGAGGTGCTATAATGGTAATGATAGGGCTTTATGAATCTTTATTTCTCTCATAATATAAAGGATGAGGTCTTAGAATGGAAATGATAGGGAATCATGGAGTTTGATTACTCACATAAGTTAAAGGATGAGGTCCTAGTATAGAAATGGTGGGGAATTTTGGAACATGGTTTCTTTCATAAACCAAAGGATGAGGTATAGGAATGGTAATGGTAATCCTTGGATGCTATGGAACTTTATTTCTTGCACAATCTGAAGGAGGGCTAATGGTATAGGTTGGGGATGGGGTAATCATGAAATGGTGAGTATCATATGTTAACTAGATTGAAGAAGTTACTACTAAACATGATGCTTGGATTTGTTCCTTAGATTGAGGATTATAATCAGGATATGGATCCGTCTCATAAACCACTTCTTCACTATAGGGGTCTTGATCAATGTCAATTTGTGTGACCATTGTATCATAACTTAGATTGTATGTAACTCCACCATAAATGTAGATAGACATATCTAGATCAATAATGATTTTTTTTTTAAAAAAGGCCTAGAGTTATACAAACTTTTAAAAATAATTTCCAAAGGACAAATGATTTAAACTTGGTTTAACTTGGTCTATGGGAGTTGTATCTCCAAAATGGTCTATGTTAAAGCTTAATATAAAATAGTATAAAGTCAAATGTCTCAAAAAAAAAGCTCAAGTGGATGAACTTAAAAAAATGCCAAAATCTAAGGATAAATTGTTCCAAATAGGTCTAATCTAGAAAAATAAAAGTTTCTAGGTCTTTTGGCCAAATGCAACGTCAAAAGCTAGGCTAAAACAAGGCATGCACTAGGATTTTTGGCCAAATGCAGTGTCAAAATGTATACTTAAAATAAACGGGTATTTAATATAACAAACCTAAAATAATTTGGCATATACTAGGCACTTAACTTTAAACATGAACTTGATCAAATTGGCATGAGGCATGAAACAAAAGGCACTTGAAGATATACTATTTTATCTAAAATAAAGGAACAAATAAATAGTTTTCAAATTTGGGTAAATAATTAACCTAAGTTACATATCCCAAAATACAAATATGAGTGTATAAACCCTACTTAGACAAGGCCTAAACAAAAATCAATCTATGTTTGAATTAGAACTTGTCAAAGTTAATTAGAAACCCAACTTAGGAAAACTAAGCTTCTTTTGAACAAACAAGTTAGACAAATTTGAACAGAATAATGGTACTAAATAAATGTCATAAAGGCATCCATGGATTATATTTGGTTTCAAATGTGAAACTTGGACACAAGACAAGATAAGTCTATGAAATAATTTGAGTAGCGTAACAATGTTATCACTCTCTAAAGATGTAAATAATGGTTGGTTTCAAGGAGTCTAAGGCACAAGCTTGAAATTATTTTGGTAGTGTAACATTACCCATTTTAATCAAGTGACACACACACCATTTTTGACATAAAAAGTCTAAGGTAAAAGCATGGTGTCAAATGGATAGCATAACACCTCCTCAAATAATATAGTGGTGTGGACATAAAACACATTTTTGTCATGGGACAAATAAATAAAGTTTTGGACTCAATGACCAAGTAATAAAGGAACAGATGACAAAATACAACTAATTATATTGTCCTAGATCCTATAAATGATAAGGTTACATCATATTTTTTAAATTAATCTATATACTTGCCCTTGGGAGTATTATAAATGTTAATTCAAAAAAAAAATGCATGAAGTAGTAGGGTTTTTACACCCCCTTCTCCTAAGATATTTTACAATGACATGAACCTTTAGGTTACTCACCTTACATCATCAATATGTCTATGGCAAGTGGGTTTTATCTAAAAATTAAATTTTTGATTATCTAGATGGTCCCAAACATGGATAACACTAGAGATGCCTCACATCAATTGAGATCTTGCTGATTAAATTAGTATGCAAGAGTCTATTCATTTTAATAGTGATTCAATCTATGTATTGCTTAGTAGAATCTCCTAGTCAACTAGACATGACTCAGGTTTTCATTATGAAAGGAGATGTTAGTCACTCAACCCCTAGCTCTTACAGTATACATACCCTAATTTTTCTAACCCTACCATGGATTGGGGTTAAAACAATGTTAGGAGATAAAAACTTGGGTCAAATATTCCCTAAATAACTTGTGAAAAAGCTATGATCTCCCCTTCCCAAGCTAAATTACATGAAATAAATGACTAAGTGGAAATACTTTAGAGGTTATTTTGAGATTACCCAAACCATACGGGTTCTAGGGAGAGCATAAAAAATATTATTTCTATGCCTTGGACTAGGCACTAATTTGAAGTGAATAAGGAACTTTTGGTCACACAAATTCCCTATAGGGGATGGGGGGAGATCATGCACACACTCTTCATTTTTCAAAAATGAACAAACAAGTATCAAACACTTTTAAGAATTTACAATCTAAGTGAATGTCAATTTTATGCACCAAATAAAATGTTTGATTAAGTTCCTTGAACCCTTAGCTTAAGTGCAAAACATGTAAAAAATTTCATAAAAGAAAATTAACACAATTCATCTAGGTTCCTTTTAATCACTTAAATAATATGTTCAAGATTTAACAATATATTTTAGGTACCAAAATGAAGTGTTCAAGAATTCAAATGTGTAAATCCATGTTCTAATCCTACATTGGTCTTATAATAGCTATAGAGTTTCCTTCTAATTTTAAGAACACTAATGGATGATCAAATAATTTTTCGAAACATACCTTTCAGGTTTCCTATTTTTAAAATATATAGACCGATATCGATCACCTATGACCAATGTTGGTTATAAAGTGGCCAATGTTAGTTGGAATTGAATTGATGCCAATCGATAAAGATTGATATCAGCTACCTATAAACCCAAAGGAAAACCAAAATGATGTGAAAAATGTTTATTATCTCAACTTAGTATGAAAAATACTTACAAACTATAATAAATTGATTAAATAGAGAGTTTAAAAATCAATAAAACTAGGAAGTAGCAATTAAAAGATTTAAAAAGATTCAAAATCTCACTTCAAGATTTTGTGAAACATTTATGTAACTTGAAGGTAAAATAATATCATATTATAAAAATTTAGGAAAAAACAAGTGGTTTTAAAAAATAAATCATAAAAAATAGAGTCCCAAAAGATGGCCTATTAGCTTGTTGCTATGCACAAATACCAATGTTGATTCTAGGTGATGCACACAATGACCGATATCAATGTTATGTGATGCACATAGTGAGCAAAATTGGTTATATAGGACCAATTTTAGTTAGTATAGGACTGATGCTAGTTAGGTAAAACCATTGTCAGTCTCTATGTAAATCTGAGTGAACACAAAATAAGAATAAAGCAAAAATAAATATAAAAGTCCAATTTTTAAGATTTTTAAGTATTCATTTGAAAATTTTGGAGTTTCATCTTGGTCTCTTTACTATGTGATATTCTTTAGGTTCCATTAGGCATGCCATTTATGATCATAATAATTTGACAATAGAGAAGAGGTTAGATCAAGTGTTAGTTCATAAAATAATGAAATCAACACACTAACATGCTAACATATTTAAGCCTAGATCTTAGGGGGAACATAGTGAAAAAAGTACATATGAAAGCACAAAATGAAAAGGATGAAAAATCCCTTGCCTTACTTAAGAGCTCCAAGTGATTTTTTCATGGCTTGTTTGGATTTTTCTCAAAGAGTCTTTGGAAATGGAGTTTGGAAATCTCCTTCTCTCCTTGGCACTACTGTGGCTTATGGCTTGGCTTGTACTTGATGTGGATTGAAGTGTATTTTGGATTATAATTTTGTAATTATAACAATATTGCTTTCAATCTTACTAAAAAACCTGAATGATAAGTTTAATCTATCCAGGCTCTCCAAATTAAGAGGCAAATGCTTCTATTTATAGGTTTAGAAGCTAACCCTAAACCACAGTGAGTTAAGGTGTAGTTTAAACATTTAATGGGTTCAAACCTAACCTAAGTGAGTTAATTAACCCTAGTAGATTTAAAACGTGTCAAAACCTCATTATTTTCAATGAATAGGCATAGGTGAGATATTTTGAGATATTTGTAAAGGCTTGACAACTCATAAAAGGTAATCATGAAAACCTAGGATATTCTTCATTTTTGAATTTATTTTTTTGAATTTCATTAATTACACATGGATAATTCAAATAGGAATTTAATTAGGTTTATAATTTTAATTAATTTTGATTAGCATTTTAACATTTCCAAGATTTAATTTTATGTGTGCAGTTGTCCCACTTAATAGGTCTATAGGCCAAATTACATGTTATGATGTTGTAGGATAATTAGAGATGAATCCATGAGAGGTTTTTATTGCTTACAATAGTATACCCCAATTAGGGATGCCTCAACATGATTTTGAGCTTTGAAAAATGATGCCAAAAAAGGTTAGGGACATTCAATGATTCTTAGGATTAATTTACAATGGTTGGTAAGAATCAGTCTGAAGTTTGATTGAAGCCATTTGTGGCCATTTTTAGGTCTCTACATTTTTAACTTAAAGGAGTGCTTGAATGGTAAAACTAGTGGGATTTGGATTAACAATTTGATTAGTCACCAAAGGGGATAAAAATATGTTTTGAGTAGTATTAAACATAAAAAATGTTATTTATATTGACATAACTAGTAATTCCATGATAGATGTGCCAATAATAGTTTCAAAAAACAAAGGTTCAAACACATAACATGTACCCTCACTAGATGTATTAGGTTGTAATGTGTTCAAGTGGAGGGATGTTTCCATTATAATTTTGGAACCTTTTTTTTTTCAGTATAGTTTTTAGGATCTCATCACTATCTTTAAGGATTTGTTAAATATTCTCACATAATAATGTAATTCCTTACACTTAATCATGGTCTATTTGCTCATTTCATTTGTTTCATGGTTTTCATTATCATAATCTTCTTCTATGATGACCTTATTAGTATGTTTTTCATTGTCAACATGGGTATCATCATGATCCAAAGTATGATATTACTTATTGGTGTTAGACATATTAGATGGTGGGAGGGGAAGATTAATGTGTTCAATAGGCACACCTCCAAATATAGGGTTATGCCTAGGTTGCATGAAAAATAGGAAAAGTAAAAAATGAAAAAATACAATAATAAAAAATTGTAGCTAGTTTAAAACCCTAAGAATCAAAAAAAAAATTGCATTCAAATAGATTAAGTTCACCAAATATTTAAATCTAAATTTAGATATGGGGGGTTATCCTACCTTGGTAGTCTAATAAGGTGAATAATATATATATTATAATTCACAAGGCTGACAATCAGATCTACAGTAGGCCAATTAAGTGTTAAACTCAGATATAATAATATACTTAATTTATTATGTTGTGTATAAGCTAAATATATAAATTAAAACTAAGATATGCATGGAAATGAAAAAAAAAGTATATAAATAGTTGGTTCTAATGATAAAAAAGTGTTGGATCTAAAACATGTAAAAAATATTATAGAAGATTATCCTAGAATAATCATCAGATTCTTGATCTAATGTTTCTGGCACTATAAATACTAGTGTTAACCTAAAATGGTTATGTTAATGATAATATGTGGGTTTTATGCAAGTGTCATGTACATAATACTTATTGGAAAGTAATGTGACCACCTATATTATTCTATTTTTTACTTCACCTTCACTCTAATGCATTTAGATTTGGGTCAGTGACCATTGCTCCTCTTGAATTTTTAAAACCACAGTTCTTCATATTTATAGTGATCTTGGAGAAATATGTGTTAACTAAGAAATGGTGTTGAGATAAACCTAAAGATCCTAATTTTAATGGGTGTTACCTACATAACCAATACTCTAGAAGAGGGCTTTAGACTCATGTAGTTCTCCCCTACATATTGTCTTATGTGTGAATCATATGATATGTGGAAATCAAGTACAATAATGACCTAGATTGTAACTTGGAAAATTAGGATCTTGGACTACTCCTTTAGTATTTAAAACCTATAAATGTTTTATACATATGACCAACATGGAAATAGGGAAGTTTTGTTCAATTAAATGTTTGATAGATTGATTTTGATAAGTTTCCTTGGTCTCTTTGGTCTTTTCTAGGTGAGGAGTGAATGAGGGTTGATCTTGTATTTATATAAATCCCTTTATAGTAGTAAATCATATTAATGAACTTAATTTAACCAATAGGATACATTTATTTTGAAAAATATATGAGGTTAGGGCACTAAACACTTATGTCAGGTCATGACACTAACATCAATACTAGTGTATATCTTAAATATTAGTGTCCAAGGAGTAGGAAAGTAGTTACATGTTTAAAACTTTTATAGATGGAAGATAAGTACATTTTAATCATTATTTTTAAGATAGAAGGCCTAGATCATCAACATAAGATTGGTAGGAATAAGATATAAAGTCCAAGGGCACAAGATAGATAAAATGTGAGATTATAGAAGTGGGAAAGGTCTAAAACTAAGAAAAACAAACAAGGTTTGAGTTCACCAAGTGTACAAGAATAAGGTTCTATATAATCCATAAATATCATCTACAAAATTATTGATTTTTTTAGGTCATACAAAGCCTCATAGTAAAAATACAAAATAAAATCGGTTCATGAAATTGTATAACTATCATTACAAAGAGAATAATTCAACTCTAATCTTTTTCTATTAGATATAAATATACACTAGTCAAATTTTGTTCCTACAAGAGAACAAAGAATGTAGACAACAAACCATAAAGGAATATCAGATGGTCTTCCCTATAAAATTATTTTGTCTTGGAAAAATTCAATAATGGCTTGTAGAAATGGGTTTTATACACTTTGAACATAGTGCCCCCTTTTTCACTAATTAGATATAATGAAAGGTAAAAATATGCAATTAGAACATTAGTAATAAAAATGAAAAATTATAAAATCTTGAATTTTAAATTTGAATAATAATTTTAATAATACAAAATGAATTGATATGCAAGTTGAGTTATATTTCAAGTATTTTTTGATGTTATCCATTAATATTGCTTTCATAGTGCCAAGGTTGGCATCTTGGTGTGGAAGACCTATCAAACAATGGATATTTGAAGTAGACATAAAAAAAGAAAGAAACTTTGAGTTGATAATGACATTAAACCTTGTATCTCTTTTATCATATAAGGACATGAGATATTTGAACAAGTTTGTTTCAATTTCATATTTAGAGTTGTATGTGATGCCTTGAAAAATCAACTGGTTAACCCAATTGTTATATTCATTTAGCTACTATAATTATTTGATAATTTTAAGACATAAAAAAATTTAGAAAGAAAACTTACCTATTTTGACTGTGGATGTTGTAGCTATGAAAGCCATGTCATAGTTGTTGATATCATATTTGAAGACTTTTTAATGTTACAAAAGAAACAATTCCTTTAAACAAGTGTAAAAATGATGGAAATACTCATATATATAAGTTTTTATGGACAATGGTAACCTTTGGTTTGCACCATAAACACATGTCAAAGTACAACTAGTCAGTATTCAAGACTGGATAGTTTCATTGTGTAACCAATCGATGTAAACAATTGATCAATGCAAAAAAATAGATGGATACATCATGTAGTCGATCAATTTTTTGCACCATCCCATTTTTTGCATTGTTTATTTTTACAAAATAGTTTGTTATATTTGAATACTAACTAAATGTATGGTGAAACCATTTAGTTATAAAAAAAATAAATTAATTCACTAGCACACTTATACATAATTGGCTATTAATCTTCATTACTTTAAAACATATATTTATAACTTCACCAACAAAATCCAAGGGGATTTATTATAAGGGATATTAAAATTTAACTTGGTTTTTCTTTTAGTTGCACATTTGGAGGAGATATAAAAGGAGTCATGGGTTTTTTATTGTAAGTTCAAATGGGTAACTTTTAGGAATGGGGCCTTTCCTTGTATAAGTTAGAGTTCAAATCTAAGGATATATATGAGTGAAAGGTGGAGGTGAAGGATATGATAATATAGGAGTGACTGGTGGAGATGTTAGAGGTGATAGAGTTACAACTGTAGGTGGAAGAGTGAAGAAAAAACTCCATAAGAATGCACAAAGATCACCTGTTAAACCATGGTTAAGGGAGTTATAGGTTGTATAAATACTAATACTTATTATACACATGCCAAATATGGAATACTTATAGTTTTTGTTGGAGGGGTTAGAAGTCCCTTAAGAATGTTCTTTTTAATATGGAAATATACTCCCACTAAGGGACACATTCCTATAAGGGGCCAACTTCTCCTTGTTGTGGAGAGGTAGGATGATCATGCTCTAGTGATAATTAAGAATGTGGTTGGGACCATTGATGGCTTGAAACTTTTTTTGCCTCCTCAACTATCTTATTTTCCTAATATCTTGTGATTGGAGTATCATATTGACTCACCTAAGCTACCATAATTGGAATATTATAATTTCTCATCCTAGTGTAAACCTCATAATCATTTGTATCATTAAAAATATTGGATCATGTTGTAACTTCTATATCCATACGTAATGTGAAATCCCTTCTTTCTTAGGTCATTGAGGTATTGTCTCACTCTATTTTTGGGATCCCAATCTCAAAATTATTCTTGATTTAACCCATAGGTTCATATCTTCCCAACTAAATTGAGGTGCATCCTCAATGAATATTATATTTGGTAAATAATCATAAGGGTATTATGATATTACCCTTGGTGCTTGGAACTTAAATACTAATCAAAATCACTATATATATTTAAATCTATCTCTTATACTACTACTTTATCATGGAAAAATGTGTTAAATTTAAAGGAAGAGCACTTGTTACCTCTATATTGATTATAGTTTAGGGAAAGATAGTAGAAATAGTCTCCCATATTCATATTTATACAACTTATATTATCATAAACCATAGGCATGGAATGCACATAAATGGCTTGATAAACTAATGGGTATTGTTAACTATTTTTTACCCCCTGGCTAAAAATGTTAGCACCTAGATTAAAAATTGACTTCATAGGGATTATTAACCTTGTTGATAGCCTATACTAGGACATGGTTTTGATGTCAGTATGTGTCCTTAGGTTATGTATTACTCATTGGCATTTAATTTGTGTGAAGGTATTGGAGGTTTAGTTAAAGCCTAGGAGTCATGACCCTCAATTTACATTGTCTAAGTATTTTAAACATGTTTCAAGATTAGAAATAAAATATTTTGGGTAAAATTTATTGTCATGTTTATATATCCTACATTTTTAAACCTTTTTGTATCTTTTTAAATGTAAAACTGATTGTGGGGTCATCAAAAAGGCCAAAAAGAAGAATTAGAAAGTTGAAATCCACTTGTAAAGGCCTCTAAAGTTAGGCTTCAACATAGAAGGATAAGTTTTAAAGAATGGATGATTATTTTAGGTTTATTATGTGTTTTTATATGTAAAATCAAGTTATATAATAATTTTTAGGCCTAAAAGGGTAAAAACCCACCCATCTCCCCATCGAGCTCCTTGGCAACATAATGAAGATAATCGGTCTAGGGATGGTATGTAGAGAATAAGAGGAGTTAGAGACAAAGGTATTAGGGTATGTTAATTATCCATATACTCTCAAAATTAATTAAATTATTTCTCAAATTAGTGGGTTATACTCTATGAAAATCACTTAGAGTATTAGCACTCTAAAAAACCATAAAACTCCTTTATCACATTTTTTCTCTTGAAAAATGACATTTATGAATTACAAAAGAAAAATGGATGGATTTGAGACCCATTTAAGTCCCTATAAAGACTTATTATATATTATAAATTAATTTATCCATGTTGGATACATGAGATATGAAGATATGCATGTGTGTAGGTATCTAGTGGATAACATGATGGGTTACAAGAATGGAGATTATAGTGAAGATGAATTTATGCTTGAAAAAATTAGAATAGACTTGTTTGAATTTATAAATCATTATATTAAGTGTTAATAACACTGAATATCTTGATCAGGAGGTAGATCCATCAAAGGACAAAGTATAAGGGCTTGAGAAGGCTAACCAAGAGGAAACCTTGAACTAGTGTGTATCTATAGGCATGATTATTGTTGGTTTTGGAGGTTAACTCAATCTAGGTGTTCCTAAAATAGTATTTAATAGCCTCAAACTCCCATAAATATCATAAATTTGAAATTAGATGTTTCTATGAAGATACTTGAGGTTGCAGGCTCATACAAGTAGGTTTCCCCATTATCTTCATGAGATCAAAGTGGCAAGGTGACACTTAAGGTCTAAATTGTGAGATTTAAGATGAAGTAAAGAAAAAATGGAATAAGTTGGGAGTTTGATAGAAATTATGGAGTATTTAATTAGATAAATATCAAATCTTAGTCTCTTTAATGGAGGAGTATTTCAATCTTATTGAAGATTCAAGAAAACAAAGGGAATTTTGAATGTTATCTTGGATAAACCAATATCAAATTGGTTTATCAATCCTAAAAATGATTTCAATATATTAAATACACATTATATAAAGTATTTTCACACATTCATTTCTTTTATTAGTGGAGTGAGGAAAAATTTGAATTCATGATTCACCAAATGGACTATGTGATTGCAAAAGTATGATTTTGATTACTTTCACAAAGGTATCTAAGGCATCGTGAGAATTTTATTCAACATGTAAGATATCATGAAATAGGTGAAAAAACCATTTATATTACCACTCTAATCTAGGTGGGTTAAAATAAGGTAGAGCATCAAGATGACCTAAGTGCTAAGACCTAGTTGAAGAAGGTTTATTCCCAAGTTATGGTCAAGAGACTCAAATAATGACCTACAGGCCTGCTAAAAGACAAAATTGAGGAAGGCATAATTTTAAAGTAGGGTGAAGTGTTAATATATTATAATAGGTTAAGGATATATTGCATAAGGTATATATCCCTATTATAATATTTAATAAAGTAAAACCTAATAAAATAATGCTCAATCTTAGGTAGAATCAGTCAAGAGACCTAAATTATGCATCTATAGCTAAATACATGAACATGAAGAAACATATATGTCTAAGGTGAAAGATAAGTATGAGGATTATTTACGTATTCATAATATAATGCATAATATTCATAAAAATCTCCTTCTTTCTTATCAATAGTAGAAAACTCTCTTCTTTTTCTTGCACATTCACTTGTGCACTTGGTGTCTTCTCTTGCACCAATCTCTTCACTCGTCAAGGCCCTTCTCTTGACCTTCATAAGGCTGCTCATACCTACAATTACCCACTCAAAGACAATATTAGAAATAAAAACAAGAGACATAATGTTTCCATGAGTGCTCTCTTCATCAACACTCTCATCTTCCCAAGTGCTCTTCCTGGCACTTCATCTTTTCTTTCTTCTCTTCTCTTGTTCTCCACAATGAGAATCTTCTTCACAACTTCTTCTTCTTGTTGCTCACTTGGTAACCTACTCATACTCTTGCCTCTATGGGATTCTCTCTTCATGGAAATCTTCTTTTGCCTTCTTCTCCTTTTCACTAGGAAATCTATTCACCACTTCAACCTCTTCCTCATTGGCCATACCCATGCTTGCCTATTCAGCTGCATCCAAGACTCATATTCATCTTTAATCTTAGCTAATTCTTTCTTCAAACTAGCAATTTCTTTATCAATTACAAAACTATCCATACATTTGATGCTTGCTTTCTTCTTGGAGCCCTCCTATACCTTGCTGCTCTGTAGTGCCTTCAACAATGCTTCCATCTCTAAGATCTTCACCCAAGTCTTTTCCAACTTGGTCTCTTGACCCCTTGTCTCACCCAAGCCTTTCTCCTTGACTGGTCTTTTGACAATCTTCTTCATCTCACCTAGGCCTTTTGCATCCTAGTCTTTTGATCCTTTTCTCTCAATCCTGCAGCAACTCTACAATACTTCATCAAACACAAATCATAAATCCAAGCTTAGCTTGCTTTGGATCTTCCTCTTGAGAATTCACTTAATCCCTTACTTTTGAGCTTCTCCAAGCTTAAAACTCCATCCTTTACCTCACCTAAGTCCATTTCACCTTAGTCTTTTGGCAAACTATCCAAGCTTCTTCTTCTTGGATCTTCACTAAGCCTTCCTTGGCTTCTTCTCCTCTTAAGCCTTAATGGCTTTAAACCTTCCTTTTTCACCTATTTGCTTCTTAACAAAATAAACTCAAATCAAATATTACAGATTACTCATACCTTTTCTTCAGCAGATCCCAAGAGCTTCAAGCTCTGATACCGAATGATGCAACCTGACCTTGGATTGCTAAATACCAAAAGATGCACTCTCATAGACTATCTTGGACTACAAAACAGGGCTTAATTACACTATAGACAAAATATTTTCTCTTTAGCACCTCTAGGAAATGAGTAAATACCATTTAGATTTCCAATTCAAAATTAACACTGGGATGACACATTCTTAGTCAATTTGATTTGTAAAGCCTGTCAAAAGATTGAATAAAGGACACTACTGAACCTTATGTTGTGTGTTCTTTGTTCAATAACCCACTGAAATTCCCACCACCTCTAGTTTAAAAATTTACCAATCCATATATAAATCTTTGGAGGTAACATACCAATAAGACACCACCTCACATTGTGTTAAACCTCTGTTGATCAAGATCATTTAAGTACCAGCCAGCCATCAAATCCGATGAAAAATGTCAGACATGACAAGTCAAAATTTATCTAGATACTTATCACATAATTGAACAAAAAAATGCCACCATCTGTGGGAATCAAACCCATGACCACTCTTTGACTTGCTCCTACCTTATATATCTCTGATGGACAATACTTAGCTCAGTCCTTTCCAATGAGGCCACAGAGCATACCAGACATCAAAGCTTCAATGTGTATCCTGAGTAATGATCATTACAAATTATGCCAATAGTATTCAATTCATTTATAGAATCAACTTTATTAAACTTAAGCATCTCAACCAAAGAACTACCCAGACCACAGAGACTATTCTTGGATCCTTCTGTTATAGTCTCTTCATTTTCAATGGACTCATAAAGCCTCTCTGTGTTTTCCACAGACTAAAAATATGCATGAATCATGGGATTCCTATTGACTGTAAATACTTGGTGTTATCCTCCTAGTTGTAACATACTTCTCAGATGATGAAACTTCACAGGTGTAATTTAGCTAGACCTGTGGTGCATTTGTGAAATTTACTTCTCCAACATTGCATTGCCGATCAGACAGCTGTGAATTGTAAGGATTGAAGAGTGTAGGCACCCAAGGATTTGATTGGTTATAATAAATAGGACCAGCATTTGGAGGGAAGTTTTTATTGGTAATATTATTCAGCGCGTTGTTTACAACATTCACCACTTTTCTGATTACTTCCTTCCTTCGATTTAAGGACTGATTTACAGTTGCAGGATCTACACAAGGAAGAATTTCATCGAGGGCAGTCTTTGAATAAGGGTGTGCAACCCACTCTTCCATTTCAACACAACCATTTGAAACTAAACTCAGATCAAATATGAATGTCTTGATTATAATCTAACTCAACAAATCTGGAAATATGTTTCTACTCAGAACAATACTTTTAGGAAGTTATTTGCCTTCATACACTACAACATTAATTAAACATGCTTTTATTGATCTCCCAATATAATTTTATTTACAATTTCAGGTCTCACGACCTTCTTCAATTCTCCTAATCTCCTCTTCCATACAGACCTATAAGTTTGCTGCTCTCACCACACCTTCATTCTGTAGAATGGTCTACACACAGACTGTATATAAATTTGAATGAAAACTTGCATAATGGCTTACCTCCCCTATTTTGTTTTCCTCTTTGTCCTTCTTCATCCTCTGGGATGGATTTGTCTTTTCTCTTCTTCTCTCCTACACATCAACTTCTCTTGAATGAGAGGCCTTTTTTTTTCTCTCTGTCCTTCCTCTCTCTCCTACACCACCTTTCTCTCATCCTCCTCTATATTTAATTTTATTTTTTTTGCTCTTGTTAAGATTCTTCCTTTCTAACTTATATGCCCAATTTTGGGCTGAAGGTAAAATAGAAATAGTTTACAATTTTTAACAATATACTAAGGTTGAAACCATTTCAACCACTTCCCCCTTATTTCCTCAATAGCCCAGCAATTACCTTTTTACTTTTACTTTTTACATTTCCAATTACTCCTCCTTAGATAGCATTTTGGAGGCAAAATATAATAATTTTAAATTCAAATTTAATCATGACCATGTCTTTAGGTAGCCATTGTAGATGCTCCTGCATCAATTTTCCTCCATTTTCACTTGGTAAGCAAAGAGAGGTCAAATTCAATCACTTAGCATGGGCTGTAAAAGTGGAATTGGAAATAGTGATTATGTGGGTGGATAGTAATATAAATTCACTTAAAATTAATACAAATAATTTTTAATTTTTTTCCTCTTCCTTTATGAATAATCAATTTGACTCCAAGTAGTTTTTTATGATATTGCATTCAAGAGGGGTATGGTTCATCTATTTCTTGTTTTTAGGAATCCATGGAGTTGTGTGAGTTTTATGAAGTTTTTTGAAGTTTTAATAGGCCCTCCAAATGATTTTGTCATCATCCAACACCCCCTCTAATTGTTCTTGAAGGAGATTTCCTAATTGTGTTTGTTTCTCAAGATTGCAACCATAAATGGGTAACCTAAGTTTTGAAACATGGAAGGAGATCCTGAAGATGTACAATATGGTTGGGTTAGTTTTTTAAAATGTGTATTAATTTTATTAAATTTTTAGATACTAAATTATCACCCTTTTAAGCCAAATTTCCTAATTTTCTTCTTCACTACCTAGTCAGATCATAATCATCTCACAAGATCTTCAAGAGGTTGTACGGAGGGGTGAAAGGTGAAACATGATGAAATTAATGATTGAGATCCTATAGTACCCAATAATATTATATTTAATTCCATTAATGGTATAATTATATTTAATTTGGAGTGTTTCCTTCAAAAGAATGATTAACTATTTTGAGGACTTCAATCCCTAAATAAGCAAAATAAAGGTCCTAAGGATTGTTGTAGACCTCTCAAAACATGGCTCCTAGAGGTTTTAAGACCATTATTTTTTCCTATAGTGAGGATAATATATTTTAAAAAACTTATGAGTAGAGGGTGAGTGGAGATGGGAGTTTCTAAGCTCTAAAAATGGCCAAAAAGCACTAAATTTTGCCCATGGAGTTTATAGGACATTATCCAAAAAGTTCATTTTACACTTCAATTTTATGATCATAAGCTATTATATCAAGGGATATAAATAATAAATTGTTAAAAGTTAAATTATGATCTAAAATTATTGATAAAATGTGAAGTTTTGAGTTTTGACCATTAATGCATTCTCCCTTCTCCGTACATAGGTCTAAGAACAAACACAATCAAGCATGATTGCAAATAGTGAGTTAGAAGTGAGATTTTAGATTTAATGTTAAGATATAAAATATGAATATAGTTATTTTTAGTATAATAAATTCATGATATATTATAATAAATTCATATAAACTCTAAACATCATCATAACCACCTACAATAGTGGTAGAACTTGACTATCATAGCCAGCAAGGTTATCCTTGTTAAGGGCCTAAAATATGGAGTTGAAGCTATATTGAGGGTTACCATGAGAAGAAAATTAATATAAAATGTTCCATGACCTAATATCATTAATATGAGGTCTAAATACATAAGTCAAGGCTCAGTGATTACCTACAGGTAGTGATTTTAGTGTCTCAGTCCTCATCAAATAGTGAGCATAGTTTTGGGAATGAAAGATAGAATGGTCCAAAGGAGTGAATATTGAACTTGGTAAGATGATATATGATAATTAACATAATATTTTGAATATAAAAAAGGTTTTATTGTGCCCTTTAAACCCTAAACACCACCATAATCACCTACAAACAACACCATAAATAGTGATTCCTCAACAAGCAATCAGTGGCCTAGTTGATGGTTTCCAAAGGCATAGAAGTGTTTGAGGGGAAAATATACTATAAAATGGTTTAAATACACCATGGGATGAATTAATGACCATTATATTACATTGACAATCAAAATAGAACCTTCATTTCTGAAAAGCATAACCTCTACCCTGCCTACCTTCATCAGGCTACTTTATTCAAAGTCTACCTTGGAAATGTCAATAGTTTGATGATAAAAAATTATATTTAGGTGCCCAAATTTGGTATATTATAATTAATGCATAATTAATATGATAAAATTATAAATTTTCCAATTCAAAAATGGAAAAATATCCATGTTCTATCTCAGAGAAGGGGTAGTTTTCCTATGTATGGAGATGACAACTTTGAGGAAAATGATGAAATTGGTGACAAGAAGGTCAAGTAATCTCAAATTATGGTTTTGGAAGTTTTATAACACCTAAAAAAAATATATAACCTTTCTATAAGTTCTTAGGGTAAGTAAGATGTTGCACATAACGAGGTTTGCAGTGACCATGGGAAGTAATGATAAGCAAAAGGCTTTGTAAAGATGGTCATTTTCATTTTTGACCTTAGTTGTGATTCTTAAGTTATTTTATCATGATTATGGGATGAATTTAGAAGTTTTTAATCCATCATAATTCAAAATAAACCATTGGAGATTAATTTTGAGTCTAAAGTATAAGCAAGCTCATTGGAAAGGCCCAAGCCTACTGCCTAATAGGGGTCAAGTTTTATCCTTAGCTATTTCAAATATATTCCAGTGATTGAAACATGTTCATGGGACACATTAATAGGTTTTTAAACCATGTTTTTTCAAATAAATTCATCAAGAAGTCAATTCTTGGCTTAAAATCTCTCAAATCCTCATAGAATGCACTAAGTGGATTGAATGGCCAACTTCAAATGCTTGAAAATTTCATGAGTTTATGCATGGGACCTAGAGATTATTGGAAGTTTTAGAGAAGTTACTTAATGATCCCTCAGTGTCATTTTGAAAAGTATCCAATGTGCATCCTTTATGAAAAATCCCTTAAGGGCTAATGCACTCCAAACCATCTAATAAGCTTGATTTAAACATGATGGGAGATAAAGGATAAAAAAATAACTCAAATGGATGTTAAAAGCTTTAAAATAATTAGGATGACCTTAATAACTTTCCTAAAATTCATCTCCTACCACTGGTCCACACTTGCAAGTACATGGTTGTATAGAATAGGCCAAGAAAGAACATTTAATGTTTGAACAAAGGTCCATACAAATGATCAAGAGGTAAAATTAAAAATTATATATGATAATTAGGTAAACAAAGTTATTCATATGTTACTCTTCTATTTCACATGTGTGGGAGCTCAAAATGAGCATTCTTTGTCCTCTAGGCTAAAAAGGCATAATCGGGAAAGCTAATGGATCAACAAACACAGTTGCCTTGGGTGTTGAACAATGAAACTTGGAATAGAGAATAATGGATAAAAATTATACTAAAAATTATGTCACTAAATCTTGGAGGTTTGTACATTCTCCTACACAAGGAGACTTGTGTCAAAAATAAGGCTACAAGAAGACAAGGCCTAATGAAGGCTCTATAGGTAAAATGGGGTCTTAGTGAGAGATTGATTATTAAAAATGGATTATTTTAATTAAAATATTATGATAATATAAATTATATGAATAAAAATTTAACCAATTGATCTAAATCCAAATCTTATCTATTTTGGCCAAATTAGGCCTAATGAGACAAGGAGGCCTTATGACACATAAGAGGGGAATTGATGATTATAGGTAATGTAACTATTAGATACACTTAAATATTATTTCCAAGTGTCTTTGTGATTAAAATATAAATATCCAGGATATCTCATGATCAAACTCTTGCCTTTTGCCACTTGTTAAGAAGGAGTTTCAAGACTTAAAGATGTTTGTGAAGAGTTTCAACACCACATCAAGGAAGGTGTTCATTTTGGGATGGAAACATGTCCAAATAAGTTACTTTATCCCTCTTCCATATAATTTACATGAAAAAATTGTCCCTAACCTTCTTTGAAGTGCTCAATAAATCCCATCATGAAGGTAGTTTCGTAAGAAATAATGATTGAGAAGATTGCTACACCACACTTACAAAAGAGGCTTATCTGGGATATAATATCTATAAATAAGTTTAATAACTCATTTTCCACCTAATAAACATTCATTTTAGATTATTTTAACTTTTGTACATGTGTCCTTGTGCCTCTTCAACTTCCCTTCTCACTCTCTTCTTCCAAAATTCTATAAGCATGACCCATGCTGGCTATTGTAAAAGAGACCATAGCTAGTATGATGAGGCCCTATTGGTATAAAATTTAATTTTGTATTTAACATTGAATACAAGTCTTATTTTGAGTTAAGAACATTTTTTCTAAGTGTGTGAGTGATGTATAATGGATCTAAGTGATGGTGTCATGCTTACTCCTCTTTATCCTTCATGTTTAAGCAAGAGTTTTGATTTTAATAGGTCATGTGAAGTGCATGAATTTAATAGGCTCCTCTTCAAGTATAAAATTATCTCTATGGTGTTAAATATTCCCCTATATGAGTTATCTTATCGATTATTCTATGTATGCCTACCTTTGTAATGAAACACGATGTTAGGATCCTTCAATGCCTAGAATTAGACTTGGAAAGCTTTATTTCTTAGTAGGAGTGTAATAGTATATGTTATATGTCATTGTGTATCACTTATTTATTTTAGTTTCCTTTTCATGCAAAATCCTAACCCTTTTCCCATAAACAAACATTAGATTAGATGATAAGCACTTAATTATGAATCTAGAGAGTTATCCCTCATAATCTATAGATTCATCTCTCTTACAAGTTTACCCACAACTTGAGAGATGATTACATGTTTCATCAAATTATAGGAACCTCATATAATATCTTAGGGTGCACAATTTTAATAAAATAATTCTATCATGCATAGTAGGATAGCTAGTCCTAATTGATTCCATGTCAAGGTGAATGTTGTTCTTGATATGCCTAAGGATGTACAAGTGTTTCTAATATAGAATTTGGTAACATAAAAAGGTGAGAATATCTAGTTTTAGAATAATTTTTACACATTATATTTCATATTCAAGAGGACAAAGAAGATATGGCTAGGCAACATGCTTTCCCAGCCTTCAACACCCAAAATCTAATTTATCTTCTTGCATATGATCCTATCCCTCCCAATGCCACCAAAAGTCTCCTTAAATTCAATGGATAAGGTCCTATTACACAATCTAAACACATTAGGGACATCATAAATTTTTGAAATTTACACAATATCACACAAGTCAACATAGTTGTTAAGCTACTTTCCATGTCTCTAAAGGTTAAAGCACTTGATTGGTATAGGACATTGGGAGATGGTTACATTACTGATTGGGATGGATTTGGAGAGTTGTTGGTAAATATGTTTGATAATAAGAGTGATTACATTTCACTAATCCATCAGCTGAATGTGATAAGGAGAGGTCCTAATGAATCCATGGGAGATTTCAATTAAATATTTTAAATAACATGGCATAGGTTACCACCTATCATGAGACCCCCTCCAATCTTTGTGTTCCCCACTTATCTCAAGGCCACTAGCACTGATGTGGTAGTAATGTTGAAATTAATGGTAGGATTTTCTCTACCTAATGCATATGAGATAGTTATAGAAGCTGAGAATAGTTTGATACTAGCTAGGAAATTATACCCAAGAGTTCTTATGACCTTGTTATCTCATAGTTCATTTGAAACCCCAAGTGTAGATAAAGTTCCCAATTCCAATGTCAAGTATATAATCACTCCCAAGAAGGTGGATAATGATATAGACAAATATGAAATTATTATGTCATTACAAGATCAACACAAACAAGCTTAATTTCAATTAAGTAATCCACCCAATCTCCAATACAATCACCAAGGTCATCAAGTTTTCAATAGGTAGCCTAATAGATATAATCATAATTCCATTCCATCCAAAAAGCCTATTGTTCTAGTCCATACCAACCTAGTTCAAGGAGAGGAACATTTGGATCATTGAGGACAATCTCAAGGTTAGTTTATGAATGATGGTGGAGGAGGTTGTCAAGCCTTAGTGGCATACGAAAGAGCTACTCTTTGCCTCACATCAGAAGAGAAAAATATCATATTAAGGGATACTCATACAGAAGGTAGTAACTAAGGTACCATTCTTGTGAACCTTAAAAAAGAATAAAACCATGTGAAAAAGGTTTATAAAGCACATAAAGGATTATCATTCAGTACATCTTCTCTATTACCTTCACAAATTGAGAATCAACTAATTGTTCCTAAAACTCCTTAATAATTGGAAGGTGATGTTTCCATATTTGAGTCCCTTGAACATACTAAAGATGATACCTCAAGTAGCTATGATGAAGAGATTGTCATTGGTACACCTCTTAACCATAATGGATCAGCCTTTGAGCTTGAGGAAGGAGCTAATGATATGAAGGATGATGATGATCAACTTGCAAAACAAGATCAAGAAGAGGCACTCATTGGGTAACATGACATTCCACAAGAGATTAGTAAAAACATTGATAAAATTCAAGTCTCTTATATTGATCATGAAGAGTTTGAATTTTGGGATGATCTTGAAAGAAAATTCTTGAACCTGGATGATGCATCTTCACTTCATGAAGAGCTTGAAAAGTGTTTTGAACGAGATGTTGTAGATGAACCTATTGAAGATCATGAAACACTTACAAAAGAAGAGAAAGGTAAGCATGATTCATCTCAATAAAAAATGAATAATATGGATGGATAATACAAGGTGATAAGAGAGGTAGTAAGTTTTGAAGAACCACTCCCATGAATTTAACTTCTAAAAACACCAAAGTTTGATGGAGAACTTCCTTTTCAAAATGAATACAACCTTGATGATGAAAAGCCACTTGAGGTTGAGGATGAATGTCAAGATCAAAATGAGTCTATAATTAATGGAAAACTAATTGAACCAAGGACTATGGTTTCCATTCAAATAAATAAAGAGGAGTATGTTTTAATTAAACACATTTTCTTGGATGTGAAACCATATAAAGTTAATGCAAGCACCATGTAGGTAAACAAGGTGTTAGACAAATAAGGACAATACCTAAGTGGAAAGTTACAAACTCTACTAGTCCCCTTCAAGGAGATGGTATGAAAATATTTCCTTTTGATCCAAGAGGATCAATTATTTCTATCTAGTTTCTACACATTAGAGCATAAGTGTGTTTCCTTTCCTTTGTTTGGTGTGTGTTTTCTGTATATGTGTCAAACATCTTATTTCCCTTGAGCCAAAGGTCTGTTCAATTCAATTAGAGTGTTCATATATGTGAATTAATGCCCAATGGAAGTATTGGGAAATTGGTCTTAGGCATAACAGGCATGTGACCCCTAGGAATCACTACGAATGTTGACCAAATTTGATCCCAAGTCAAATTTGGGTCAACCCCTACTATTTTGAACTTTTATATAAAGTTTCATATATCTTATGGGATCATCTATTATCTTACGTGTCTCACTTACCCTTTTCATAGTCCTTGATATAACCCATCCTCCTCATATTGGGTCAATCAACCAAATTCAACATTGGTCAAACTTAGTCAAAGTGCCAAATTGTATTGACAATGTCCTAAAATGGTCTTTGAATTATTTTAAGGTGTCATCAAGTCACAAATTGGCCATTTATAGGTTTTATGAGGTAAAAGGGTCATTTGGCCACATTTTTAGATAATTAATTGACTTGTATGGATGGTGGGAGTTACAAAATATGTCATCATGGTGGATATCAATGTAGATAAGGTCAAATCATGTCTGAATCAATCAAGTGATAGTTAGAAGTTTTTTATGATAAAAAAAGGTAGTTTTTCCTCAAAAGTAGGAGTTTTTGGGCACTTGTATATAATTCTCAAGTCCAACATCAGTTGAAAACATGGTGGAGTGACTCTTCACCTCCCAATAGGTCATTTCCACATTTGGATTGCAAGGATAATGCAAGAAAGTTCATCTGCAACTTGTTTTCCTCCATTTTCACTTGTTAAGCAAATAAATGCCAGATTCAAACACTTGATATGGGTCATATAAGTGGAATTGGAAATATTTATTCTGGGGATGGATATTACTCTAAATGTACCTCATGTTCATATCAAGAAGTTGAAATTTTGTACCTCCTTTATGAACAATCAGTTTGACTCCAGGCAAATTTTTATGAAATTACATTTAAGAGGGGTATGGTTGTGCATCTATTTCTCATTTTCAAGAATCCATGGAATTGTGTGAGTTTTATGAAGTGTTTTAAAGTTTTAATAGGCCCTCTCCATTTTTTTATAATCATCAACACCCCTCTCTTAATGTCCTTGAAGGAGATTTCCCAATTGTTCTTGTTTCTCAAGATTGTAGCCATAGATGGGTAGCCTGAGTTTTACAACATGAAAGGAGATACTAAAGATGTATAATATTATTAGGTTCATTTTTTAAAAGGTTTATTCATTGTATTTGATTTTTAGATACTAAATTATCACCCTCTTAAGCCAAATTGCCTAATTTTCTTCTTCACTACCTAGTCAAATCATAGTCATCTCACAAGAGATTTAGGAGGTTGTACTGAGGGGTGAAAGGTGAAACATGATGAAATTAATGATTAAGATCCTATATTACCTAAGAGTATTATATTTCATTCCATTAAGGATATAATTCTATGAAATTTGGAGTGTTTCCTTCAAAATAACGATTCATTGTTTTGAGGACTTTAGTCCCTAAATAAGCTAAATAAAGGTCCTAAGTGTTGTTTTAGACCTCTCAAAACATGTCTCATTGAGGTTATAAGACCATTATATTACCAATATTATTTTATATAGTGAGTATAATACATATTAAAATTTTTATAACTATAGAGTGAGTGGAAATGGGAGTTTCCAAGCTCTAAAAATGGCCAAAAAGCACTGAATTTTGCCAATGGAGTCTACAGGTTATTGTCCAAAAATTTCATTTTAAACTTAAATTTGATGATCATAATCTATGAAATCAAGGGATATAAATCATAAATGATTAAAAATTTAATATTTAGATAAAATTATATATAAATTTTGATGTTTTGATTTTTGACCATTAATGCATTCTCCCATGTCTATACATAGGTCTGAGAACAAACACAATCAGGTAGGATTGCAAACAGTGAGTTGGAAGTGAGAGTTTAGACTTAATGTTTAGATTTAAAATATTAATATATTTTTTTTTGAGTACAATAAATTCATGGTATATTATAATAATCTCATAAAAACTCTAAACATCATCATAAGCACTTACAACAGGGGTAGAACATGACTGTCATAGTCAGCAGGGTTATCCTTGTTAAGGGCCTAAAACATGGAGTTGATGATATAATTAGGGTTAACATGAGAAAAAAAGAATATAAAATTTTAATTGACCCAATATCATGAATATGAGATAAAAATACGTAAGTCAAGGCTCAGTGATTACCTACAGGGAGGGATTTTAGTGTCTCAGTCCTCATCAAATAATGAGCCTAGTCTTGGGAATGAAAGTTAGAATGGTGAAAAGGAGTGAAAATTTAGCTTGGTAAGATGATATATTATAATTAAAATAATAATTTTAACATAAAATAGGTTTTATTTTTTACTTAAATCCCTAAACTCCACCATAATCACCTATAGCCAACACCCTAAATAGTGATTCCTCAACAAGTAGTTAGTGCCCTAGTTGATGGTTTCCAAAGGCATGGAAGTGTTTGAGGAAAAATAGACTATAAAATTATTTAAATACACCATGGGAGTAACCAATGACCATTATAAGATATGGAAAATAAAAATATAACCTTCATTTTCTACAAGCACAACCTCTACCCTGCCTACCTTCATCAGGCTACTTTGTTCAAAGTCTACCTTAGAAATGTCAATAGTTTGATGCTCAAAACATAGATTTAGGGGCCAAAATTTGGTAAATATTACCATAAATACCTAATTATTATTATAAAATGATCAATTTTCCAATTAAAATAGGTAAAATCCTCCCTATTTTGTCTCACAGTAACAATAGTTTTCCTATGCATGGAGATGACAACTTTGAGGAAAATGATGAAATTGGTGTACAGAAGGTAAATTAAGAACAAATGATGGTTTTGGAAGTTTTATAACACCTTAAAAAATATATAAAACCTTTATATAATGTTTGAGGTTAAATATGATGCTCCACACAAGGAGGTTTCTAGTCACCATGGCAATGAATGATAACCAAAAAGCTTGGTAAGGATGGTCATTTTCATTTTTGACCTTATTTGTGATTCCTAAGTGATTTTATCATGCTTATGGGATGAATTTAGAAGTTTATAATACATAAAAAGTCAAAATAAACCATTTTAGAGTCATTTTGAGTCCAAAGTGTAGGTAGGCTCATTGGTAAGGCATAAGCCTAATGCCAAATAGGGGTCAAGTTTCATCCTTAGCTCTTGAAGAGATATTATAGTGATGGAAAAATGTTCATGGGACATATTAAAATGTTTATTAACCATGTTTTTACAATGAAATTCATCAATAAGCCAATTATTGGCTTAAAAACTCTTGAACCCTCATAGAATGCACCAAGTAGCTCAAATGGCCAACTTCAAATGATTGAAACTTTCAAGAGATTATTCATGGGACTTGGAGATGATTGGAGGTGTTATATAATTCCATTAAGGATCACTCAGTGTCATTTTGAATAATCTCCAAAGTGCATCTTTTATGAATAATCTCTTAAGGGCTAATGCACTCCAAACCCTTCAATAAGCTTGATTTGAACCCGATGAGAGATAAAGGACAAAAAAATCACTCAATGGATTTTTAAATATTTAAAATTATTAGAATGACCTTGATAAATATCCTAAGATTCATTTTATTCCACACTTGCAAGTACAAGGTTGTATAAAATAGGCAAAGAAGGAGTAATTAATGTGAGAACAAGGATCCATACAAATGATCAAGAGCTCAAATTAAACATGTAGGATTATAAGGATGCAAAAAAATTGAATCATAGGTTACTTTTCCATTTTTCATGTGTGTGATCTCAAAATGAGCATTCTTTTTCCTCTAGGCTAAAAAGGCATAATTAGGCCTAATTAGGAGGGTTAATGGATCAAAAACACACTTGCATTCGGTGTTGAATAATTAAACTTGGAAAAAATAATAATGGAGAAAAAGGGCACTCATAAATGATCTCACTTAGTATTGGAGGTCTGTACATTCTCCTACACAAGGAGACTTGTGTAAAAATAGGTCTACAAAAAGACAAGGCCTAGTGAAGGCTCTATAGGCAAATGGGATATTGATGATTAAAAATGGATTTTTTTTCAGTATATTATGATTATAATATGCCTTTCATGAATAAAAAATGCACCAATTAAGCTAAATCCAAATTTTAGCTATTTTGGCTAAATTAGGCCTAATGAGACAAGGAGGCCTTATGACACCTAAGAGGGGAATCAATGATTTAAGGCAATGTAACTATTTGATAAACTTAAATATGGTTTAAAATTATCTTATAGATGCAAATGTAATTTTACCATATATCTCATGATTAGACTCTTGCCTTTCACCACTTGTCAAGAAGGATTTTGAAGACTTAAAGATGCTTGTGAAGAGTTTCAATGCCATATCAAGGAAGGTGCTCAGTTTGGGATGGAAAAATGAAAAAATAAGTTAATTTATATCTATTTCATCTCATTTCCATGTAACATTTTCCCCTAATATACTTTGAAGTGCTCAAGAAAGTACATCATGAAGGCAGTTTTATAAGAAAGAATGATTGAGAAGATTGCTACACCACACTTGGAGAATAGGCTTATATGGGATAGAATGATGTTTAAATAAGTTTCATAACTCATTTTACACATCATAAACATGAATTTTAACTTATTTTCACCTTTGTATCCTTTTCCTTATACCTCTTCAACTTTCTTTCTCTCTTCTTTCAAAATTATATAAGTATGAGACATGTTGGCTATTGTAAAAGAGACCACAGCTAGTATGGTGAGGCCCTATTGTTATGACATTGAATTTTGTCTCTAAAAATTTAATACAATTATAATTATGAGTTAATAATATTTTTTCCAAGTGTGTAAGTGATTTATAGTGGAGCTAAGTGATGGTGTCATCCTTACTCCTCTTTATCCTTCATGTTTAAGCAAGAGTTCTGATTTTAACAGGTCATGTGAAGTGTATGAATGTAATAGGATCCTCTTCAAGTATGAAATTGTATCTATGGTGTATAACCTTCCCATATATTAGTTATCTTGTTGATTATTCTATGTATGCCTACCTTCACATTGAAACATTATGTTAGGATCATTCAATGCATAGAATTGGTCTTGGAAAGCTTTGTTGCTTAGCAGGAGTGTAATATTTTGTGGTATATGTCTTGGTGTATCACCTATTTATTTTTTTTCCTTTTCATGCAAAATCCTATCATTTATCCATAATTAATCTTTATATTATATGATAAGCACTTAAATATGAATCTAGGTAGCTATCCCTCATAATCTAGAGATTCATCTCTCTTACAAGCTCATCCACAATTTGAGAGATGATTCCATGTTGCATCGAATTATAGGAACCTCATAGAGTATCCTAGGGTACACAATTTTAAGACAACACAACCTTTCAAGGGTGAAAATTTGGGTTGTAATAGTTATGGCACACCCAATGGGATAAGGTCCAAAGTGGTTGAAGGATTATTGGTATTATCCTTCAACATATTAGCCTTTATAGGAATTTAAAAAAACATAAATGGTGACTCATAATGTATTCAATTAGTTGCATCAGTCTAGGTATTTTTTATATCACTCTCTACCTTATCTTTATCATGACTTTTCATGACTGAGATTAGGGTTGATTTATGTTTTACTCAATTTGGTGAGTCATATTAACAACATATTTGCCCTTTTCAATAGTCTAATGAGTCATATCAGTCCTATATAGATCTATACCATCCTTAAAATAACCCTACTTACCCTCCATATTATCTTATCTATCAATGTAATCAGCCTTACTATCAAGAGTGCTAGCCTTCCTCCTTCCCTAATCAACATTACCAAACTAGCCAATCTTCCTATTAGGCCTTTCAAGATTTCATAGAGAAAGACTCCCAGTTGCTTATGAAGATGTGGAATAATGAAATAATACTAAGGAAATTTGATAAAAGGATAAATATTGATCAAAATGTCCCAAGTCATCTCATGAAAAATCTAACAGATGTATTTAAGTTTGTGAGGAGTTAGTGGGCAGCCTTTGAATAAAGAAACTAACATTTCTTAACTAATAAAATGGTAAAAATAAGAAAATTGGATAAATGCATGAAATATATACTAATAATATGGTAAAAACAAGAGTTTCAATCTCTTCAATTTCAATTACCTTATCCTACTCCACATGAATCCTATTGTGTTGCTAATTTACTTCAACTTGCAACAAGCCATCAATGAAATATTTATTCTATGAATAGATGACTCCTTTTTTCACAAAATTAATTAACTCTCCTTTAATAACTTATGTTCACCTCTCAAAATGCATTACTCTACCAAGAGGAAAATCCTACTAGTATCAAAATCCCAAATTGGAACCAAGTATAAGAGTCATGGGGGAAAGAAAGATGAATTATGCCTTAATCAAGAAATTAAAGATAAAGAGGAACTTATGCCTATGTAATCCCCATCCCTCCCTCCTCAAGAACCTAAGTTTTTTCCATCTTGTAAGTCTATCTAGGAAGGAATACATAATAATAAAGATGTACTTATTGAGAATGTTAAAAACCCAATATTCAATAACACCTACTCAATTATAAATTCAATTCATGAATATATTCAAGCCTCACCCATCCCTCCTCAAGATCCCAAAACTTTCCCATCATAGAGATCAATTAAAGAGAGAGTTCAAATGAAGAAAGAATTCATTGTTGGGAAAGTGAAAATCAAAGCATATCAAGGTTTGAGGGATTCATTGATGAATGGAGAGAGAATAATGATAAGCTCATGGATAATGAGAGCCTAAAGTTGGTTTGTGATTTTGAGTCGCCTATCATTAAGAAAGAGCATATACTTTTGGAGACTAATTAAGATCAAGTTGTAGTTATATGTGAGGTTTGTAAAGGATATGAATAAGACTCTTTAAGTGAATGTGAGGAATAATTCATCATTGGAAGACCTCTTAGTGAGGAGAGAATCAAATCAATCCTTGGAAATGAAAAGAGGAGTGATTCTGATGGAGTGATAATATAATTTTAAAAAGATGAATAGATTCATTGTAATATAAAAATATTGATGGAAGTTTTAGCAGAAAGAAAATCTCCTAAAGAGTCCCTTGAAAAATCATAAGGCTATTTAGACCTTTAAGAACATGCTCAAGGGAGAGATGATCTTGATAAAGTGACAATAGACTTTAAAGGAGAGAAAATTGTTAAATGTGAGAAAGGTTTAGTTAAGATAGATATAGTAATATCCCATCTAGGTAGTTATCTACAATAAATCATGGATGATCAAGGGAAATAGTTATTGGATCCTCTTAATGAGTATGACCAACTAGATATAATAAAAGTACAATTAGACATATTTCAACATGTCTCAAGTGGCCAAAATCAAGTTAAAATTGAGTTTAAATTAGATACCTCAAGATAAAAAATTGATGTCTTGATTGATGTGATATTGGATCTTAGTGAGTAAGAATCAAGCCTTACTAAGACTAGGTTAAAGTAAGATCATATCTCCATTAAGGAATTTAGAGAAATTAACATTTATGCAGCACCTAATGGAAATATTAGGTTTATATTGAAGTTATGACTCCTTTAAATGAGCAAGGAGAAGATTGTAAATATGAGGGTAAGTAATATATTTAGTTCCTTTAAGATATAAAATATTTTCTTAGGCCTGTATCCCAAGTTGATGAACTGGTTAGGTCAGAGGTTCAAATAGGAAGGCTCACTTATAGTGGTATTGATCAAGGTTCACATCAATAGGACCCTGATGAGACTATATACCCTTTCTTGGAAATCCTTGAACAACTTGAGTATATTTCACTAGTATACAAATAGGACAACAACTTCCAAGTTTTCATGATATACCAAGAGCAATACCTAAGTGAACCATTGGATACCAAGGTGGTAGTTGTCCCCATAAGTTAGGATACGATCACATTTGAAAACATTTTCAATGTAGAGGAATAATATGAGGTAGGTTCTGAGCCAAAAGATGATTTTATTTTCATTAGAGACCTATTTTATACTGTTAACCCATTTTAGAACATGTTAAAAGATTTGTCAAGCAATAAGTCCACTCCATGAAAGGTGATGTTCAAAAGGCAGTTTGCTTTATATCCTTTTCCAACTCATGAGGGAAGTGATTTCAGAAGTTTCCATTTTGACCAAAGAGGAAGACACTATTTAGGTTGGTTGTGTGTATTAAATTTCTTATGTTTTGTTTTACCTAAGTCCTTATTAACACAAATGTGGTGTGTTTTCTTGTTTTACCTTTGTTATGTGTGTTTTTCTTTGTTTCTGTGTTTAGGAGGGTGAATTGTTTATCATTGCTTGTTTAAGGGTCTTACATCCAAGGTTAAGGTACCATATAAGTTACTAGTTGAATGTAACTAATTACATTTCCCAATAGAAGGATAATTCTATTGGTTTATTAGCATTTCAAGCATGCTACCCCTATGAATCACTAGATTGTTAATCATTTTTTTACTAAAGGACAAAAAATGCTAGAACTTATAATTCAAAGCTTCCTTCATAGGGATTATTAACCTTGTTTATATCCTCTAGTAGGCCATGGTTTTTATGTCATGCTTCTTCTTTATGTGATGTCTTTTTCATTGGCCCTTAATTTATGTCAAGTTGTTGGACATTTAGTCCAAGCCCAAGAGTCATGAACCTAAATTTTCATTATCTAAATATTTTCAACATGTTTAAAGTTTTTAATAAAATATTTTGGGTCAAATGTATTTTCATGCTTGTATCTCCTACATTTGTAAACATTTATGGATATTTTACAATGTATAACTGATGGTGGGGTCATCAAAAGGGCCAAGAAAAAGAATTGTAATGTTGAAATCAACTTGTCAAAGCCTCTAAAGTTAGGTTTCAACATGGAAGGATATATTTTAAAGCATGTGATGATTATTTTAGGTTTATAAATTGTTTTTATATGTGAAATAAAGTTTTCAAAGCATTAGTAGGCCTAAAAATGGTAAAAACCCACCCATCTCCCCATTGAGGTCCTTGACAACTTAATGAAGTTAACTAGTCTAGGGATGGTGTGAAAAGAAGAAGAGGAGTTAGAGATAAAAATATTAGGGGATTTTAATGATCCCTATTCCCTTCCAATTCCTTTCATTATTTATTATATTAGTGGGATATATTTTATGAACAATCACTTAGAGTATTAACACTCTAAAAAATCCCAAAACTCATTTATCACATTTTTCCTCTTGGTAAATGGCATTTATGAATTATGAAAGGAAAATGGATGGATGTGAGAACCCATGTAGGACCTATAAATATTCACTCTATATTATAAACTAAGGCATCTATGTTGGACAAGTGAGAGATAAAGATAGGGATGTGTGTAAGTATCTAGTGTCAAGCATGATAGGTTGCAGGCATGAAGGATATAGTAAATTTGAATCAATGATTGAAAATAAGATAAGAGATTTGTTTGAATTTATAAATAATTATGAGAAGTGTTAAAATAATTAATATATTCATTATAAGGTATATCCATCAGAGAAAATGGTAGAAGGGCTTGAGAATATTAATCAAGTGGAAACCTTACACTAGTGTGTATTTATAGGCAGAGTTCTTATTGGTTTTGGAGGTCCAATCACTCTGGGTGTGCCTTAAAAAATATTTAATAACCTCATACTCCCATAAATATACTCTAATGACATGTACAAGATTATATAAATATGTTTGAGGTTACAAGATCCTAGAGGTAGGTTTCCCCATTGTGTTCATGAGCTCAAAATGGCAAGGTGGTGATAAAGGTATAAATTATGAGAGTTTATATAAAGTAAAGAAGACATGGAATAGGATAGGATGTTGATATAAAGTATAGAGTATTTCCTTAAAAAAATATCAAATATTAGTCTATTTAATGGAAGAGTGTTTCAGGCTTATTGAATACTCAAGAAAACATGAGGAATTTTGAAACTTATGTTGGATAAACCAATATCAAATTGGTTTATCAGTCTTAATAATGATGTATATATATGTAATCCACCTTAGATCAAGTGATTTCACACATTAATTTATTTTCTTAGTGGAAAGAATAAAAATTTGAAGTCATTCTTCACCAAATAGATGGTGTGATTATAAAAGTATGATTGTGATTACTTTCAAAAATATATCTAAGGCATCTTGAGACTTTTATTCAACATGTAGGAGATCATGAAATAGGTGAAAACACCATTTATATTATCACCCTAATCTAGGTGGGTTCAAATAATTTAGTAGTAAATTATTTATGATCCTAATTAATACATCAAGAGGAACTATCCCTAAAATCTAGAGATTCAATCCACCTATTAAGCCACACACATTCTAGGATTGTATCCATGTTACCCCAAACTTGGAGGAATTGAAAAAACCTGGAAGGGTGTAAATTTTGGCTATAAAAGTTATCACACACTTAGTGGTATAAGGTTTAAAGTGGTTAAAGGATGGTTGGTTTTATACTTCAACATATTAACCTTTGAAGGAATTTCAACAAACATCAATAGATACTTTGAATGTATTTAGATAGGTATAGTAATCTAGGTATTTTTTAAAGAAATTATTCTCTCTACCTTAACTTTTTCATGAGTTTTCATGGCTAAAGTTGATGCATATTTCTATTTTATTTAATTTGGTGAGTCTTATCAACAACATATTATCCCATTTCAATAGCCTAATGAGTCATATCAGTCTTATATTAATCCATACCATCCTTACAATAACCCTACTTACCCTCCATATTATCCTAGATATTAATATAATCAACATTGCTATCAAGAGTGCTACCCTTCCTCCTTACCTCATAAGCCTTACCAAACTAGTTAGTCTTCATATCATCCCTTTCAATATTGACAAGAGTAATAATCTCAACTAATTATGAAGATTTGGAAGAATGAAATAGTATTGAGGAAGTTTGATAAAAAGGATAGACATTGGTCAAAATTTCCCAAGTCATCTCATGATAAATATAAAGGATGCATTTAAGTTTTCAAAAAGTGAGTAGGTAGCCTTTGAATAAATAAACCAACATGTCTTAACTAATAAAAGGGTATAAATAAGAAAATAGAATCAATGCATGGAAGATAGACTAATAAGATGTATAAAAAATATTTTCAATCTCTTCAATTTCAATTACCTTCTCCTACTCAAAATTTGTCATATTGTGCTCCTAATTTTATCCAACTTGTAACAGTCCATCAAATAAAACTTTATTCTATGAAGATCTCACTTATTTTTCATCAAACTTAATCTTCTCTCCTTCAAGGAATTTTAATCACCCCTCAATCTAGAGTATTCCACCAAGAGGAAACTCCTACTAGTGTTAAACTCCCAAGTTATAACCAAGCAATAGATTCATGGGGAAAAAAGATGAATTATGCCTTGATCAAAAAATTTAAGCTAAGGAGGAACTTGTGCATATGTAAGCCCCATACATCTATCCTCAAGAGCCTAAGGCTTTTCCATATTTTAAATCTATCTAGGAAGGAATATAAAATAATAAAGTGGTCGTTGTTGAGAAGGTTAAGAACCCAAGATTTAAGAAAACATACCAATCCTAATTCAAGTCATGAATATATTTAAGCCCCACCCATCCCTCCTCAAGAGATGAAAAATTTCCCATCATTGAGGCTAATTCAAGAGTGAATTTAAATGAATAAATAATTCATCATTTAGAAAATTAAAAATCGAATCATATAAATGTTTGAGGGATTGGTTGGTGAATGGAGGGAGAACAAGGATAATCTCAAGGATAATGAGATCCCAAAGTTGGTTTGTGAGTTTTAGCAACCCATCATTGATAAATATCATGTCCTTTTGGAGACTAGTGAAGAACAATTTGTAGCTATAGGTGAGGTTAATAAAGTCTAGGAAGAAGACTCTTTAAGTAAATGTGAGGAATAATTCATCATTAGGATACCTCTTGGTGAGGACAAAATCAAATCAATCCTTGGAAAAGAAGAGAGGCATGATTTTGATGGAGTGGAAATATAATTTGAACAAGATGAATAGGTTCATGATAGCATGAAAGTATTTATTGAAGTTTTAGTAGAAAGAGAAGTTGCTAAAGAGTCCTTTGAGAAATCCAAAGACTATTTAGACCTTAAATAACATGATTAAGGAAGGGATAATCTTGATGAAGTGACAATATAATTTGAAGGAGAGAACACTCCTAAATGTGAGAAACATTTAGATAAGATATCTGTAGTAGTTTCCTAGTGAGTTAGTTATCTCCAAGAGATTATGTATGATAAAGGTTAGAAGTTCTTGGAGCCTCTTAATTAGTATGACTATATAGCTGCAATAGAACTGCAAGTTGAATTTGAGTTTAAAGTAGAAGAGACCCCAAGTGAAAAAAATTATGTCTTGATTTATGTGGTATTAGATATTAGTGATCAAGAAGTAAGCCTTAATGAGACCAAGTTGCATAAATTTGATAGCTACATTAAGGAATTTAGAGAACTATATATATCTTCAACACCTAATGGAAAATATTAGGTTTGTAGTGAAGTTATAACTCATTAAAATGAGCAAGGATAATATTTTAACCATTAGGGGAAATAATATATTGAGTTCCTTCAAGAGCTAAAACCTTTTTGTAGGCATATATGCAAAGTTGATGAATTGGTTAGGTTAGAGGTTCAAATTGAAAGGCTCACTTATAGTGGAATTGATCAAGGTACACCTCAAGAGGACCCTAATTATCATAGATACTACTTATTGAAACTCTTTTAAGAACTTGAGCATATTGCACTAGTATAAATAGAAGGTGACAACTTCCAAGTTGTAATGATAGACCAAGAACAATACCTAAGTGAACCATTAGAGACCAAGGTGGAATCTATCCCCACAAGTTAGGATATGATCACTTTTGAGAACATTTTCAAGGTTAAGGAACAATATGAGTTAGGTATTGAGTGACAAGATGATTCTTTTTTTCATTAGAGACTTGTTTTCTACTATTAACACTTTTGAGAACATGCCAAAAGAGTTACCAAGAAAGAAGTCCACTCCATCAATGTTTATGTTTAAAAGGTAAATTTATTTATATCCTTTTCCATCTCATGAGGCAAGTGATTTCATAATTTTCAATTTTTACCTAGGATGAAGACACCATCAAGGTTGGTTGTGTGTAGTATATTTCTTATATTTTTTTTTACCTAAGTGCTTGTTAGCACAAATGTGGTGTGTTGTCTTGTTTTAGCCTTGTTGTATATGTTGCTCTTTGTTTTTATGTTTTTAGGAGGATAAATCATATATATTTGATTTTTCAAGGTATTGAATTGAAGTTCAATGTCCCATATTAGTTAGTAGTTGAGTACAAGTGACTCCATTTCCCAATGGAAGGACAAGGCTACTGGCCTATTAGCATTTTAGGCATGCTACCCTTGTGAATCACCAATTTTTTAACAATCTTTTACCCCAATAAAAAAATGTCAATAAATATTATTCAAAACGTCCTTCATAGGGATTCTTAACCTTGTTGGTGACCTTTATTAGGCCATGGTTTTGATGTCATGCTTTGTCCTTAGGTGATGTCTTACCCATGGTCCCTTAAGTTGTGTCAAGGTGTTGGAGGTTTAGTCTAAGCCCAAGAGTCATGACCCTAAATTTGCATTGTATAAGTATTTTCAACATGTTTCAAGATTTTAAATAACATATTTTTGGTTAAATGTATTTTCATGTTTGTATATTCTAAACTTTTAAAACTTTGTGGATTTTTTTGCAACGTATAAATGATGGTGGGGTCATCAAAAGGGCCAAGAAGAATAATTTCAATGTTTAAATCCACTTGTCAAGGCCTCCAAATTTAGGTTTCAACATGAAAGGATCATATTTAGAGATTTTGATGATTATTTTATGTTTCTTAGGTGTTTTTAGATGTAAAATTAATTTCTATAAGCATTGGTAGGCCTAAAAATGGTAAAGACCTACCCATCTCACCATCAATCTCCTTGGCATCTTGATGAAGACAATTAGTCTAAGGATGGTGTGTAGAGCATAATAAGAGTTATATACAAATATATTATGGATTTTAATGATAATTATTACCTTCCAATTCCTTAAATTAGTTCTCAAATTAGTGGTTTTTACTCTCTGAATAATCATTTAGAATATTACCAATCTAAAAAACCCCAAAACTCCTCTATCACATTTTATCTCTTGGAAAAAGGAATTTATGAATTATGAAAGGAAAATAAATGGATGTGATACCCATTTTATGCCATATAAATACTCCTTATAGATGATAAATCAAGGTATCTAGGTTGGATAAGTGAGAGATGAAGACATACTTGTGTGTATGTATCTAATTGCAAGCATGAGAGGTTGTATGCATGAAGGTTATAGTAAAGATTAATTTATGATTGAACATAAGATAAGAGTATTTTTTAATTTATAAATCATTATATTAAGTGTTAATAACACTCAATAACTTCATCAAAAGGTAGATCCATCAGAGGACATGGTAGAAGGGCTTGAAAAGCCTAACCATGTGTAAACCTTACACTAGTGTGTATCTACAAGTAGGACTATTGTTAGTTTTGGAGGTATAATAAATCTATGTGTTCATAAAATAGTATTTTAAAAATTTACCCTCCCATAAATCTCCTCAATTTAAATGTATAAGTTTGTATTAGGATGCTCAAGGTTATAGCTTTCCCTATTGTCTTCATGAGCTCAAACTGGAAAGGTAGTCCTTAAGGTCTAATTTGTGAGGGTTAAAATTAATTGAAGAAGACTTGGAATATGTTGGGATGTTGATATAAATTATGGATTATTTTCTCAAAAAAATATTAGATCTCAATCTCTTTAATGGAGGAGTGTTTTAAGTTTATTGAAGACTCAAGAAAACCCAGGTAATTTTGAATGTTATCTTGGATAAACCAATATCAAATTCGTTTCTCAATCCTAAAAATGATTAAGATATATGCCATCCATCTCAGATAAATAAGTTTCACACATGAACTTATTTTCTTTGTGGAATGAGGAAAAATGTGAATTCATGCTTCACTAAATGGATTGTGTGATTGCAAAATTATGATTGTGATTACTTTCATAAAGGTTTCTAAGGCATCTTGAGACCTTCATTAAGCATGTAGGAGATCATTAAATAATTGAAAAAATAATTAAAAATAAAAAACTAAGATATGTGGTTTCAAATAAGGTAGAGCATCAGGATCACCTAAGTGCTAAGACCCAATTGAAGAAGGTCTATTCCCAAGTTATAGTCAAGAGACTCAAACAGTGACCTATATGCTTATTAGAAGACAAAATTGAGGAAGGAATAATTATGAAGTGGGGTGAATTTTTAAGATATTGGAAGAGGTTATTGATAGAGTATTTATGATATTTATCCCTATTATAATCTTTAATAAGGCCAAACCTAAAAAAAGAATGTTCAATCTCAGGCAGACTCAATCAAGTGACCCAAATTGTGCATCTACATCTAAATACATGAACATGGAGAAACATATAGGTATGAGGTGAATTATAATTATTAGTAATATTTATGGATGTATAATATAATTTAAAATATTCTTATAAAGGATGTGTTCTTTGGTAACATATGAAAAAACTAAACAAGATTGTTAGGGTTAGATAGGCAACTTTGCTCACAAACCCTCATGAGGAGGCATATTATGTTTTAGAATATATTAAGGGTAAAAATGATTAGATAGGGGATATATATCCTTATAATAGTTTTTTATATATTTAAAAATCATTTCAAACCTTTAAAATTCACTTTGAATATTTTTTGGGCTCAAAGACACTCTCTTTATCTTTTACTTAGTCTAACTATCCAATAGATGTTTTCCTTCGCATGGGAGCATGATTGAGAGGTTGAATGGTGGAAAATGGATATTTTAGGTGATGATATGGGTATTATAATTCAAAAATATGGAATTATTTAATTTATACATTCCCATATCTCTATAAATAACCCTAAGGATTGAAGGTCTCCATAAACCCTATATTTGCCTTGTGAAGGAGCTCGAGGAACATTTTATTTTTCTTAGAATTATATGGAGGAGTTATATGGGATATGAATATCACATTTAGTATTAGGTACCCTTATCTATTTATAATTTATGACATCAATTTAGTAGTTACGTCCCTAAGATTTTTTAATCATCATTAAGATGATAAATGGGTCTCAAGTTACTAAGAAGACTATAAATGACATGGTGGGAGAAATGAAACCTATAATTGACTTAAATGGATAGTTTGACCTTGTAAATTATTTAATAGTCACCTTAAATCTCTTTTATCTTTTATGAATAAAAATTATAGCATGTGTGAAGGGTATTGTGTATAAAATAAGCCTAAAATTTATTTATACGCCTATTTATGAGTGTGCAAGGTGGTGGTGAGCTCTAAAATTAGGTAGAGTGGATTTGAAATCCTAGGAAAAGGTTATATTGTATTTTAAAAAATATATATTTCTCCTAAGATGATCTATGAACTTTAATGTCACTAATTTGTACCCAAGGGGTGACTGTATCATTATTGTTATTCAATAAGCCTAATTGTAGACCTATGGGAAATCATGGAAAGCATGAGAGTCTATTAAAAAATAATAAGAGTGATTATTTATGATTTTTGGAGACTCATTAGACCATGTACAAATCTTATTAGGTGATTAAAATTGGCTTGAGTTGGATATGCTAGTATATCATTGAAATAACTTTGAGGGAGATGGTGTAAGGAGGTTGATGAACTTCAAGACACCTAATAAAACATGATGAACACTATAAAATCAGTATGGAGAACCCTTAAAAAGACATAAAGTGTCAAGAAGAGGGGTAGAGGGTAGTTAATTGTGAGTGAGCAACCAAAAGTCCACTTGTCACTATTCAATCAATAAGGATATCATAGTTTTAAGATAAGAATATGAGGAGTCTCTCTTACACCACCCCTCCATATGACCTTCATCAACACATGGCCTTGAGGGTTAAGAAGAAACATGAAAACATGCATCTAGAAGGCTTGGTGGCACTTCTTTTTTGTATTTTAACTTTCTTCATCATGAGAATACTCTCTTTTATGCCACTTCTCTCTCTCCTTTTCTGATTCTCTCTCTATATAGCCTTGTTTGTCCTTGTGATGGATCTTCCACTTGAGTATGGTGAATCCTTGCTCATTTTATGCCTTTGATTAATGAATACTATTGGTTTTACCTCATTATATTATTTTACTTAGTGTGTGTGTGTGCATGGATAGTTGATCTTTTTAAGTTATTTTTTTAGTCTTCCTTAACATGTTTTCCTATTATAAAACCTATATATAGTTTAAAATCTTCTTTTGTAGGTCATGTGAAGTGTTCAAGTAAAGTGAAAGGGTTGAGTAAGTGTATCCATATATTAATTTCATTTTGGAAATATTTTCTATTAATATTAGGTTAAAAATATTTCATAACCTTGACATGAAGTGTTGATGTACGAGATGCATATTCGGAGTAGTGTATGTTCAAACTAGCCTCATGGTTGGTGTGCACATACAGCTGGTTAGTAGTCGTCAATTATTTTTAGCTTGTTTATTTCTTCCATCAACTTGAAATAGAGAAAATGTTGCATGATCATATTTTTTTTAATATTATCTAGGGTCTACTCCATATAGGTCCACTTGTTACTTATTGGGGTTTGGAGACAAACACTTGTAATTGGCTTAACCACTTGAATGTTACCATCTGAGATACTATCTTAGGACATTTTTACAATATTTTATTCTCCTCTTGGAGTCAAGGAATCCTTCCCTTTCACATAATTTGGGATCTCTTTTCTTTATTATTTATAAGTACCCCTCATTGTGTAAATATATGGATTCAATTATGTATTTTCCCCATAATGGTTCCCTTCTTTGTATAGTGAGAAGGCTTAGCCCTTAGTGAATGAGATTAAAAGAAGGGTTCACTTTATAAGTCATCATAAAATATTCCCAAGACTTTAGTAGAAAGAAATGAAGGTTGATCTTATGGCCCTTGTAGTGATTCATTAAAAGGAAGTGGTGGGAGAATAGAATGGTGTCTATTTCCTTGAGGGTGATGCACTTCATTATCTGAATACAAAACTCAAGGAACTTCTTAGGGATGTCAACTTTAGGAAAACCTTTCTAGGATGAAAGAATTGGGTTTTAATACATGAAAAAATTCTTCATTAATTCTTCCTTTCTATATATTTTTTAAAGGCTTTAACACTGTCATAACACATACATGTCACTTCTCTGATGATTTCTTCTAAGATGGTGATGTTTAGACCCCTCATTCTTGGTAAGTGATCATCCCGACCTATGGAAAAGTCCATGAAGATAGACAAATAATGTTAGAATATTATTTCTATGAAATTTTATATCCCTCCTTTAACTAGCTTCCTATACACATCATGGTCCTCCTTCACCTCCATGTACGATATCTTCTCAATCCTGTCTCTTTCTCCTCTTATTTTTTCCCTATTAACACCACTCTAAATTCTATAATTTCTTACCATTTTAACTAACATGGAGTTGAAATTTTTGGTTAAATATATGAAATTATTGTTAAAGTGGAATTCATATTCTTGTATTCTGTAACATGAGACTTAATGTGGAAATAATTGAATTATACCTTACTTAGGGATTTTACAATAGTGTCATCTATCACAAGATAAACTGATTAATCATCCTACATGTGAGAGAGGGGATTATCATTTTTTATTATTGATGATACTTAAATTTGGAGATTGACCTTACTTGACTAATGTTTAAGTGAGTCTATTCATACCCCTATGTTCACTATTTGGTTTACCTCCTTATTTCCCTCTCTAAAAACATGGGAGATAGTATAACCTTTGAAATTGTGAATAAGACTCTTTAAATCCTCCATTACTTTTGATATGGTATAGGAAGGTCCAAATTTAACCTTTAAATAATTAATGATGTTGAGGGAGTCCCCTTAAATCTAGAGAAGATTAATCAAATTTGATTACTAGTTTGATTCCATAGAAATTTGTTGATGCTTTAGCCACATACTTGGTTGTTAACTCTAAGGGACCTACATAGGCACCCATAAGGTTTCCATTGACATCTTTTATGATGCCCCCTAGCCAGACCTAGGTTAACTTTGGCTATACCATTTAAATTTGCTTTTGCTAAGAAATTAGTAGACAAATTCATTTGACCAAAGACCTATCCACCTTATGCTTTTGTTCTTGAACTAGAACTGGAAGATCCAAATTTTCAATAATAGATGAAAGGTGCCTAGGTAGGGGATCCTTAAAGTTAGAGGAAAATGTGGACAAGTTATCTTTGATATCTAAAATGATTTTTAAATAAGTGGAAGAGAGATCAAGGGACCGCTTTTCAACGATATATTAGTTTTTGCATTTCAAGATACCCCAAAAGATGTGGGGTAAAGAGATATCCCATAGGAGAGACAAGGGTGGGTAATTACAAGGGGGTTTTCACTAGATGATAAGACCATGGAATGAATTGGGACTAACCGAATATAAATTAAACTTCAACAAAAATAGGTTTAGAATGGCATAAAGAAATGAAAAGAAAATTAATAAATGTGAAGACAATTCAACCTCCTCTTTGTAGAGAACACACCTATTGAGAACAAGGAGTCCCATTCTATCCAAATTGTCCATAATGAGGATTTTATTCTAGGATAAAAACTAGAAGAAAATGTCGACCTTGGGAGTAAGGTTCTTAATCTAAAGAATTCACTAGTTTTCAACCAATTTCATATGTTACAGATTAACCAAATAGATTTATTTGATTAATAATTCCCCACTTGGTTCCACTATCTAAACAAGGGCATCTTATTTAGGGAAATAACTAATATGAAAGATCTAGAGTTGTAAGTTAATATCAAGTAGGAATAATGAATAATAAGGGTTGATCCCTTCTCTATGGATAATTTTACACTTTTTTCCACCATTCTCCTCCTCCTAGTAGTTATTTACCTTAGAGACAACTTGGGGGGAGGATACAAGGGGAAGGTATTTTAACCAAGGATCATCTCAAGAATCAACTTTATCACCTCTTTCCACTTTCCATTTAATTCATTTATTTAAAATATCTTTGCATTTGTTAAGATCTTTCTAAAAAGAATGAATTGTTGATAAGTCCTTCAAAAATAAGGCTAGTGCCTTACCTTAAACTGAGATATTTTAATCTTATGATTTTAGTCCATTGATTGTATTCTTTTAGAACTTTCCACCCTTATTTTTTTAAGAGGGCTTTGTTCATCTACTTCACTCTTCTCAGGCCAAGACCACGTTTTCCTTTGGGGAGACATGATTTTTCCCAAGTAATGAGAGTAAATTTAAACTTATCTTCAAATCCCATTGACAAGAATATTTTTAGAAATTGTTTTAGTTAGTCAATAATTTTCTCAAGGATAGAAAAAATGGACAAGTATGCTAGTATTCTCTTGTGTGAAATTTTGAGAAGCTAGAGTTTGACTACATGGGATGGTAATTTTCCTTTCCATCAAGCCAACCATTTATCTATTCTATCGATGAAGGGATTTTACTACTCAATTTTTATCTTACCAATGGATAAAGGAAGGCTCAGGTAAGTAGATAGAAGGTTCCTTATTGTACCTCTAAAGATTTTAGATATCTTCTACAATTTTTTGAGAGTGCTGATAAAGAAAAGGGTTCTTTTTTATAAGTTAACACATTGACTAGAGATGTCATCATAGGTTTTGATAAATTTATTAAATAATTTGATTCAACTAAATATTCTCCCATCATTAGAGTATTGTTACCAAATTGTTGGTACATGACTGGGGTGGTGTTGGAAGCCACCCTTATTTCATTTATGATGCCTCTAGATATAACTTATTCAATAACTATACTCAATGTTTCTTACATAATAATGATTAGGTATGGAGATAACATGTCTCCTCATTGAATACCTCTTCTAATCAGAAAGGAACCTTTCATGATCTCATTTATGATGATCAAGTACATAAGAGATGGGATGCAAGTGGAGATGGCTCCTTTGACCTCCTTATTAAAGATGAATTTATCCAAAAACTTGTCAAGGGAATTCTTGGACACCCTGTCATATGATTTATTCATGTCAAGTTTGAGGAATATTCCTTGCCTAGATGAATTGGAAACTAAGTGAATAGTCACATGGGAAATAATTATACCATCGGTGATTTGTCTTTTGAACACAAAATCTCCTTACTATTCTATAATAAGCTTATCTAGGAGTAATTATAATTTCAAAGCTAGAGCCTTGGTACATATCTTATATAAATTGGTGCAAAGGCTAATTGGTTTATAGTCCTTAATTTGGTTTTATCCCATTTTCTTGGGGATCAAAACTAAGAAAGTGTTATTGAATTCTTAAATAATGGTGCACTCTTTGAAAAAATATGAGACTATTAAATGCACTTCCTAATGGATTATGTCCCAATATTATTGGAACAAGAGGGGTGTAAAACCATCTAGTCTCAGGGACTTAAACCATACATTATAAATATGATTGTTTTGAAATCCTCTAGTGAAGGAGGGGTGAGGATGATAGAATTATCGGCTTGGGAAATGACTCATGGGAGGAGGCTCAAGACTTGAGACTTGATCTCCACATCTTGAGGAGAGGAAAAGGAATTATAAAGAAATTTATTATCTATAGTTCCATTTCTTTTTCCTCTTTATATATCACCCAATATCTTCGCAAAACCTCATGAATTCTAGTTATGTTATAATTCTTAGAAGTTGCTTGATGGAAAATCTTTTTTTTTTTGACCCTCTTTGGTCCATATTTTATTGGTTTATAATGATAATAATTTATTATTTATCTTCTATATTTTGGTAGGATTTTACAAATTCCTTTTCCTTTTCTTTGAGTATGATATTTGAGCTTGATAGAGTGAATTTATCCTCAGCCTTCCTTAAGTCTTCATCAATCTAGTTCTTTTGAAGAAAGATTTTCCCAAACACTTATTTATTCCAAAATTTTAGGTTATTTTTCATGTTCTTGAGTTTTATGGAAAGTATATATAGATAAGATCCTGAGGATAGTTCTTTCCACCATTCATTCTTTGAGTTAGTCAAGTTCAGATGAGAGATATACATTTTTTCAAACCTAAATGAGATGTTTTTAATATTTGATACCTTGTCCCCCATGAAGACCAATGGTATGTGATCCAATCCTATCTTGAGAAGGGAGGTGAGGATGATATTATGTTTAATATACCAGTTTATAGAAACCAATAATCTATCTAGTTTGACTTGGATGAGGATTTCACCAATCCTTCTCTTAGATTAGGTGTATGGGTTGCATTTTAGAACCACATAAAAGAGGCCTGATTATGATATGAATTAATAATATCATTATAATATCATTTTGAGCATCAAGACCCCCTTTTTTATAGGGGAGATAGGGGAGATTTGAAGTCTTCTACCATAACCCACTTCTAGTCTTCACTAATTTTCCTAAATTCTTTCAATCTATTCCACAACTTCTTCTTATCTTTCCTCAATTTGGGAGCATATGTGTTAGAGAGGATCCATTACTCTTTGTTATAGGCCTCCTTGAAGATAAAAACAATGTATTTTTATAGTTTATATAACATCAATCCTTCTAAATCTTGAGGATTCTAAAACACTATGAGACCCCCCGTGGTACCTCTAGGATTGATGTTGATAATTTTGGATTTATTTTATATGTTATCAGTGTTTTTAAAATTTTTATCATTAGATATATTCATTCCTTGGAGAATTAAAATGTTACTTTTTTTTTTTAAGATAAGGCTCATTGTTAGCCTTTATTATCTTGTGTTGATTAACCCCCTAATACTCTAGGAGATAATAATAATTTTTTAGATTTGTGGTATTGTTTGAGGGTTATTTAGATACCATTTTGCACTTATTTATATTTATATTTAATTATACCTCTCATTCTATTAAAAATTCCTTGGGTTTTCTAATATTATCCCACTTTTACATTATTCATGGCCTTGTAGGGAGGGACTTGTGATCATTGGAAATCTTCTTTTCGTTTCTTCTTCTTAGTATTGTTCTTAGTAGAAGAGCATTGGCCTTTTTCTGGTGAGAATGGTTTTAAATTTTATCCTCTCATTGCATATAAGGATACCCAAGAGGTAATTATAGGGTGGGATATATTTCAATAGTGGTGTCAATACCAACTAATCTATCTGCTAGACTTTTTGGGATGAAATGATTCTTAGGTAGGTTGGATAAGTCCATGAGCTTATGAGGACATTGCCCTATTAATTTACATTTTTTTATTTCCCTAGTCTTGATGGAAGATGATTAAATCCATTGTAATAGATAAACAATGTATTTTAGTTGGGTCTCTTACTAGGAATAAACCATACACATAATAGAATCAACTTCAATAATTTTCTCAGCCAAACTTTGACGGATAAATAGGGCCTTGGGATAGCTATATAAGGCCTAACCAGGTGAAATAAGGGTAGGATTCATCATATGTGTAGAGGATCCATTTTTGGAAAGATTATTTTTCTATGGTGTAACCATATTAGTCTTAACTCATAACCTACTCATAAGTGAGAAGGGTGGGACAGGGGAGTTGTAACTAGGGGATTGAGTAGGGACAGATTCTCAGCTCAAGATGGTTGAGTGGTTTTTCTTACCCACCTAGGGTTGGTGGGTTGGAAGTGTATTTTATAAAAATGAAAATATTTATTATAATGGATTAATACATTTAAAGTTACGAAAATATCTAAATCTCTCTCATAGATAATTTTATCATTCCAAACATTGTACTTTGATTTAACCTTGATCGAATGTAAAAGGGGTTTGTTGGCTAGGATGAACATATAATCTAGTTTCAAGTAAATGTTGTCTATTTATGGTAATTGGGTTAATTAAAATGGTCTAGCCAAGATATTTAATGATATTCATGATGACTTTTGGTACCCAAAATTCTAAAGGAAGATCTGGGAGATTAACCCATATGGGTATATTTTCCATCACTATATTGCTTAGGTTTGTTCTATATTTCCACTTTCTATGGTATATATTTGATTTAAATATAATCCATGGACCTCATATCAATATTATAAATTAATCATTTGTGTTTGTAAAGCTAACTATAAAAATGTTTTTTGTCATGGTTTTGATGTCCACCTGGCCTTTTGGACTTCACTTTTGGTTGGCCCACATCCTAAATGTGTCTATGTTTAGTTTGATTCCACTAAATTTAATCAAGAGAGAGAGTTAAAAATCATGGAATCTACCTCTTCAATGAAAGTATTAGAGATAACAAGACATACCTCTTTATTTTGACATGTGGGGACAAGGGAGGAATGTTCCTTCTCATGACTCAAAGGTCATCTTCCCAGTACTCTGTGTGCCCATGAGATTACCTTTTTACCTAGTTATCTCTCCTTTTACTTATCTAGTTGAGGGCCCATATTATAGGTGTCTTATCTTTGTAATCAATTCTTTTGCATGTGGAACCTATTCCCCTGACTCCTCGATGCCTATAAAATTTGTGGGCATAACTTTAGGTGGATCATCCTCTATCTAAAAATTCCTATTTTATCTCTCATCACTTGAATTCAAAAAATTATTGTTTCAACCATTACTTATATTTAAACATATGATTCAACCCTTACTCACCTACTATAGTCATTAACACATCATAACATTTTTTTTCATAAACATCAAATATAGTTATGCACTAAAATTTGAATTAAAAAATGATATTGCATATTTTTTTCCTTTATCTTTTGAATTAAAAAATTTAATTAAAAATTTAATTTTCTCTCCTTATGATGACGTTTCAATAAAAAATAAAGAGTATTCCTATTTCTCCTTTTCATTTTTATTTTTAAAACCATGTTCTAATTATAGATGAAAATAATGAAAGTACATCTTGCATTCCTCTTGGATGTAATGGAAGTTTGAGTAGTCAATCCCTTTCCAATTATAGTTGTATAAACCTCCATGACATCCAAAATGATATAATGACCTCTCTTGAACCATCACATAAAACGGATGTTCCTTTACCTAATGTTTCCAAACCACATGATGATCTTATCTTATAATGCAAGGATGGTGGTAAAGAGCCTATTATTACTATGTTTCATTTGGATGCTAAATTAAAACATATAAAAAATTATTCTAGATCTTTACTAATCCCTCCTAGTGATATTATATCTACAATATGATATCTTCAACAAAAAATGGTTCATATCAAAATCTAAATTTGCTCCAATGAGGTTAACTTTAGTGATAATATCTTGTTAGACCAACCCATTAATCAAAGTGTCTTTGAATATCCTTATCCTTATAATTTTATCATGCATTTATTTTATAACTTTGATCATAAAATAGACACTCTAAATCATTTAAAACATTATATACACTCCTTT